>CAHIKZ030000020.1:455000-550000 GCA_903632075.3 Acanthosepion pharaonis
TTCCCAAATCAAAATCGCCTCTTCTGACAAGCCCAATGAATAAAAAAATATTGTCCTACGAACTAACTCCATTACTACTAAGACTGAAAAGAACTTATCAAAATTAAACATAAAATTTGGGCTACTGCATCTAAAATAATAGTGGACTTAGTTAATACTAAACAAAACAATAAGCTAAAACTTGAGGGGAGAAATTAATCCATCACTTGTAATAGTTGTTATAAAAAGTGCATAGAAGAAACCTCAAAGAATCTAAATAAAAGATTATATGAAAACAAAAGGGACATTTTACAAAACAATACATCAAATGCATTAGTTGCTCACCGTAACTAGACTGCACAATTCTGACATAAAAATTGCTGCTCTGATCAAAGGAGGAAACAATTTACGACAATGAAATTATCTAGAGAGTGCCTTGAACGCAAGGTCATCCATAATAAATTTGCTTCCATTTCAACAATTCTGGGCAGATCTTCTATTATCACAGTGTGGAATATCCTATAACAATAAAGATAAAAAGAAAAAGAATCTAAATTAAATCGGCATGATTATATATATAATTTAAAAACAAAATTTCCGATTTCTTTTTGAATTTGTATGTCTGATGAATTGGATGGTGATTACGATTCCAGTGTAATAAATTATAACCATGGAATATTAGTGTTTGAGCCTTTTATATTATATTCTTACTCTGTCCTGGACATTGAGTTCCACCTGGTATATATATATATATATATATATATATATATATATATATATATATATATACAGAAAAATGTACAATAAAAGGAATTGTAAAAACAGCTTCTTTGTGTAAACAACCTGAGTGTTTGTTGGGACTCGCTGTCATTTGTCTCTAGTTCCTTTTGCATATTTTCTTTTTTTTTTTTTTTACAATTCCTTTTATTGTACATTTTTCTGTGTTAATTTTAAATCTCCCGTTGAAGCCTGAAGAGCAGGAGCGAAACCGGTTACTTCACCCGTTTTTTTTTAAATATGTCTCGTAATATTAAGTTTTATACTTTTATTTCGATCATTAAATTTTGTACCTACAAAAATCTTTTATATATATATATATATATATATATATATATATATATATATATATATATATATATATATATATATATGTACATTGACGACTAATATTATCAATATCTATCTATCTATCTATATATATATATATATATGTGTGTGTGTGTGTGTGTGTGTGTGTGTGTGTGTGTTTTCTTATATACGGGTTTGGCAGAAACACCTCTCACATAATGTTAATACATAAGTGATAATGGTGCCTTCATCGAGATAATTTCCTATTTTGTGTGAGGGATTTCTTTCTGGCGAACCCCGTGTATATATTTAATTTAATTTTTTGCAAATTCAAAATTTTATAAGTTTGAAATTCATTTTTTCACATGTGTTTACTATTTGTTTTATGAAGGCGATAACATGGGTAGGATGTGGCCAACAAAACCTTGTGCACCAAAGTGACAATATCCAATTTATAATAATGGCTGAAGTGGTCGAAATTACTTCAAGAAAAACTGAGCAAAAGATCGACTTCAGACATTTTATTTACAACTTTGATTCCCATCTATTTTTATTTTAAATTAAAAAAAGGCACTTGTAAGTTGAAGTCAACAAAACTAATCTCTCTCTCTCTCTCTCTCTCTATCTATCTATCTGCCTACTTATCAATCTATCTATCTATCTATCTATCTATCTATCTATCTATATATATATATATATATATATATATATATATATATATGTATGTATTCAGATTTAAAAGCAAAATACAAGATATTTACAAAAAGAAAAAAAAGGTGGGTGGATCTAGAGGTTTTGTGGTCTATATTCTAATCAACCAATCATATATGTTCTACGTTAAATCTAAATAAATCTTTCACTCGCCAGTAATTTACAATCGCCTAATGAGATACATTGATATGGATCGAAACACGATTGCAATTGTGTAACGATTTTGACATGTTTTCGGCGTAATATTCTAAAATCAATAATATTGCTCTACTTTATATTGAGCCTTCTTTAAAATTAAATATTACGAACGTTGTAACTGTACTCTATTCGTTCTCATCTTACATGTATATATATATATATATATATATATATATATATATATATATATATAGGTATAGTTATTATTATACATATATATATGAATATATATATATATATATATATATCGTTCGCTCATTCTTTATATATATATATATATATATATATATATATATATATATATATATATTGTGTGTATGTAAGCAGCATTTTTCATTGATGCATGTTTCATTAAATAGTATAGACAAGTTTTGTCTATTTATTTTATGTAAATTCTTTTCATATCGTCTGATACGTAACCCCCCATATATATATATATGAATATATATATATGAATATATAGATATATACGAATGAGCCAACGAGCCAAGATCAGTTTGATTAATTTTTACTGAGAAGTTTTAATTATTCAACGATGTACCTCCTGGGGTAGTATCAGGCGGTTATTTAAGACACGCGTGCATGTTGTCAAATTGGCATGGACCCAGTAAGAGGAGAGATATATCCCTGAGCCAATCGAGATCTTGAAATTAAGGCATGCAAAAATTATTAGCCTACAGAGGAAACGTAGAATTAACTAATTTTCCTGTACAAAATAAATTTCTAAATTTAGGGGTATTAAGATGTAATCAGTATTTAATTCGGTTCTCACTTTATATAGTTTGAACTCAACTTGCAATTAAGGAATTCAACTTAAAAATTATTTTCTCAGGAGTAGTGTACCATTCCTTCATTCCTATTGACAGTAAGCAAAATGTTATTGTATTAATGAAAGCACATTGTCAGATACTTAAAGATTCTTGCAAAAACTGAGGTTTTACCATGGTGGCCTAGTTATTTTAGTATATATAAATTCTCTGTCTGTCTGTCTGCCTGTCAGTCTCGCTCTGTCTCTCTCTGTCTGTCTGTCTGTCTCTCTCTCTCTCTCTCTCTCTCTCTCTATCTATCTATCTATCTATATATATATACACATGTCTGTGTGTCTGCGCGTAAAAACTCAATTCAGATATAAATAAAATATTTCTGTAAAAAGACAATATAAATAACGTCAGTGTCTATTTCATAAAGGCAGACCCCCGACCTGATGAGGTTCAGTATTAGATAGTTTAAAGAAAGACATCTATAAACAGACTGATAGATAGATAGATAGATAGATAGATAGATAGATAGATAGATAGATAGATAGATAGATAGATATGAATGGAATGAGATAGATAGATAGATAGATAGATAGATAGATAGATAGATAGATAAAGGACTTAAATTGGAAAATAAATATTTATGGTGGAAAATAAATGTATTTTTCAGATATCATTAAAAATCTATCTGTAAAAGAACAATATGAATAATGACAAAAGGAAACTTGTCCGACGCGTTGCCTCCTTTGACAGACTTTATTAAGACAAATGTAAGGATTTTATTTTGCAACAATTATTTATAAACAGACGGAGTAGGTAATGGCTGCTTCAGTTACTGCTACTCACTAATTACTTAATTAAGAGGTTGCATACTGAGGAAGACAATATTTGCTTTGTCTTCTTTTGTCGGTAAGGCGGGGTCCGATTTTGAAAAAAACTTTCGGTGATTTAAAATTTTCCAGGAACTCTGCTTTTAACTAATATAGCCTGACGTGCCTTAACCGATTGAGCCACAGAGGATCATTCGATTGGCAAGGTCGATTTTACTGCTTTTAAACTTCAATCTTCAATGAATCTCTCACGTACATTCATATCTGCTCAAAGCGCATCCAAATGTAAACAAATGACGTCATACATTATGAAATGGACAAAGTCCGACAATTATTTTAAGACATTTTTATTTTTATACATTCTTTTTATAGATACAAATATTTAAGTAAATGCTCTGTTTATAGTAAACAGTATTAATAACATTTACCGGCCTGTGTGTGTGTGTGTGTGTGTGTGTGTGTGTAGGATGCGATAGATATAAATTGTCGTAAATTACACAAAAATAAATATTACTCTAACACCTCATTTTAACAGATATATTTACAAAAATTATAGCAAAATATCTTGAAATACTAAATATCATGAAATACTAATCGAATAACTTTAATTCGATAAAATCGCCATTTGCTCAACCACAGCTTCCAGACGACTTTCGAATCTCCCGAAACTCTTCTGGACGCTCTCCTTGTTTAAGTTGGTGAATGCTGCAATGACCCTTGCTTTCAGTTCACCTTTGGTGTTACAAGGAGTTTTGATGGTCTCTTGCTAAACTGTGGCTCACAAATAATAATCAAGGGGATTGGAATCTAGGGAGTTAGTTGGCTAGATGTAAGGCGTGATATGGTCTCAGATATTGTCTGAAAGCCATGGCTGGGTTTTCCAGATTTTGTGGCATGGTGCAGTCTTGTTGCCAGAGATAAGATCTTCCAGCTGCCACACTCTTGACCCAGGGAACACTACCCCCTCAGAAAACTTAATGTAGGCCGCCGCATTGATTCTGAAGTCCTCATTAAATTCGGGATTTCTTTTCTTATCAGAACGGTCCGCGTGAGTTTTCCGATCGGCCGTACCTTTGTAATCACTATTAGACTCATACAACTCTTTCCGAATTCTCTGCATTGTCTTCAGATTGACACACAAACACTCTGAAATGTTCGTATTGGAGCTTTCGGTGCGAATGCCAAGCAGTACAGTATGCCATTTCCTAATTTCTAGCTGATTGAATTGGCACATGGGGCTCTTTTTCTCATAGACAGTGTCCAGTTGACCCTACTATACTGTGCAGTCGACAAAATCAAAAACAAAGAACGCGCATATATATATATATATATATATATATATATATATATATATATATATATATATATACAGACAAACCTGTCATTTACGGACACCCTATCAACGTAGTTTGATGCAATTGACAAAATCTGCAGGCAAATTTTAAAAAATATCTGCAGGAAAAACTTCCTAATCGTCAATGAGGTTATTTCAAAATTTGCGGGCTTAGCAGAAGGAGTCGTATTATTTCGCAAAGTCATCGCTTGGCGGCGGTGATGGGCTTTTCAGTTATGAACAAAAACGGGTGTACAGTATATAAAGTATGATATATTAACGCATGTGTGAAAAGTCATTGTTATGTTTGTTATTTTTATTAATATATTAATTGTACTGTCCTCATCAAGGCATCGAAGCAGAAGAATTATAAAAAGGAAGCGTACAAACGTAAGTATCAGTGAAACTTCATAGCTTCATGAACTCTGAATGATAAATCTGAGTCTCCACTATATGATAACTGCAGAAAAAAAAAACTCCATTTTCTATTATATACACAAAGTAAATGAACTAAAAATAGTCAATATTATAATTAATATTTATAATAAGTATAATGTTGTTATATTTTTAACTGTATATATTAATATTATTCACTTTGATTGACAGAGCTATCAATGCTATTCTCCGTAAAGTATATATATATATATATATATATATATATATATATATATATATATATATATATATATATATATATATATAATGGACTCTCACGTCGGTTTCAACGTATGAGGATGTAACAACTAGATTTAACTAATTGATTCATTTATCAGATTTTCTGCGATAATCTTCAGTGGCATACAGCATACATATATTGTATATATGCATGTGGGTATACTATATATATATATATATATATATATATATATATATATATATATATATATATATATACGGTATTCGGTATTCTGTATCTATACAGTACAGTATATATTTATTTATGTCATATTTATTATGATCATAAATACTGGTAGTTACTATAGTAACTACCAGTATTTATATTGTATTTATACAGCAATAAACCCTTCTCATCTACGGACAATCGACTTTAATGGACCGCACATCCCCCTATTAGTTCATTGATGACTGGTTTGCCATATATATATATATATATATATATATATATATACACATACACACATATATATACTCACATATATATATATATGAAAATATATATTTTACAAAACAAAACATTAAATACGTTGATTGATTCGCAAAATGGCGAAAATAGACTTTCACAAATGGAAACTTGGCTACCGGGTTTCATATGGAAAGTCACACACTCACACACACACACACACACACACACACGCACGCACGCGCACACGCACGCACGCACGCACGCACGCACGCACGCAAAAACTTAAGTTTGACGTCATTATTATGATGAGGAAAATGTTCCTCACGGTGTCTTTGAATATTTACTAAACTTGATGGCATTTGTTTTTATATTTTGAAATTTTCGAGGATGCGAAGTGATGAATATTTATGAGCTTCTCATAAAACTTTTGAATTTCGAGTAACTAAAAACGTTTCGCTTTTCTTTATATTAGATACCATTTACAAAACATAATACCGTCATCTGTCTTGACAAGATTGACCAAACACATCGGCAATGATTAAATTATTCTTTTTCTTATTGACTATTTTAATAATTTCTCTTTTCTGCAGATACGGTCTGAGAACTTTCACACACAAACGCACGCGCGCGCGCACACACACACACACATATGTATATTGTGTATCCTTCTTTTATGCAAGTTTCATAAAGTATGACAGACAAGGCGCTTGATTAATTTTTTTATATAATTTCTCAAGTGATTTTTAGCCATTTTCAAGGTTGGAATATATTAACTGTTAATTAGAAATAGATTGTTGAATGCATATGTATATATTCTTAACTTTCAAATAAATATTATATTAAAAAAACTTGGCAAGTACCTGAAAACTATCCCACAGGTTAACCCAAACCTTGTGAGTGGAACTGTGCGCTGTCGATAGCTGTGCTAGCATGAAGTCACAAGTCATCGTGGCCGAGAGCTTGAGAGTGCTGGCCTTGTTCAAATTGGTGATCACGCTAGATAACACGCTTTCCCAGAAACTGTAACTAAGATCTGCTCAACAGTATAAACCACTGTTGGGCTCTGTGGTTTTTGAATAAACACAAATTCGCCTGAGCAAGAGCCTGCAATAGGGATTGGCTAGCCATCCTAGTAGACGGGTATCCTTGAATACGAGTGGCCAGTTATATATATATATATATATATATATATATATATATATATATATATATATATATTTCAGAACATTTAGTAGCTCTTAGCTTGCACACACTGTAACTTCGTCAAAAACGGCATTGTCCTTCACAGTACTGCAAATTTATTTTCTGTCGGTGCATGCTCAATGGATGTGCGGGTGGTGTAATGGTTAGAGGTTTAGAACGAGAAAACGTCGAATAGAGTTCGAATTCCATTAGGGACCGTTATATCCACTTTCGCACAAATGTCCCAGGTGAAAATCACTTCTCCATCCAGCATTCGGTTAAATACCAGGACCGATTGGACACTCCAACCCTGAATTCAAAACATATCTATTTCTGTTCCTGTAACTAAGGCCCACTCAGTGTATAAACAGGTTGACTCCGTGTGTATTGAAGAAACACTAATAGGTCCACAGGAGTACCCTGAAATAGAGTAGCCATACTGAATATGGGAAATTGCATTGTGTCGAAACATCTGATGATCCTGTAAAGACAAGAGGTTGCTGAAAATCTCTAAGCCTAACCAAAGACAAATTAAATATACATTATTCGCTATTACAATAGATTTGGAGAAGTGGATCAAGGTGAGACCTTTTCATACTGCCTCATCGCAGTAATTTATTTTAAAAAGGAGGTGAAATAAATGAAATATATATTTTACTTAATCGTTAAAAACTTCTAAAATCATGAAAAAATTCAAGACTATTACCGGAGGTAAAGAAGAAATCCAAAGCGACTTAATGACTTGCAAATAAGCGTTTGGCACGATTTTAAAATGGTTGAAAAGATAATCCGTTCTTCAATCATATTGCACGTTTTCGTTTGATTAATTCCTTCAGTCCTGTGAGATTCTTTAAAATATTCATTCCTCGTTCTAACTTAATTTTCGGCTGAGTGGAAGCGCTGACGATTTGTGAGAAATCACAACCGAAAACTTCAAAAGACTCTAAATGTCTATAAATATGCGCATTTTTGGCTCCAGTATCTGACGATCGACTTATTTATATAACGTGCGGGTGACACTTCATAAAATTCATTTCATTTATTGCGGGCGCATCCTAGAATTGTGAACAGCATCTTTACGTGTCTGTGTTTGGAAGATCTATCTATCTATCTATCTATCTATATATATATATATATATATATATATATATATATATATATGAGTGTGTGTGTGTACGTGTTATTTTTTCTCTTACTTATTTTTCTTATTTTTATCTAATTTTGTATCCTTTTTCTCTATTTTTTTCTTTTTTCAAAAGAAGTAGATAGCTTCATTTATTGCTCAGTTCAAACTCCTTCTGTGTCTATTGAACAAGGGTAGAGCTTTATCCATTGTGTCTTAGTGGCATTGTCACCTTTATTGGGATGACATGATCAATACATACACACACACATGCACACACACAGACACACACACACACACATATATATAAATAAAGAGTCACCTTTCACCTGTACTCAGTCCGACCTCGATGTTTAGTTCCATGCCTTTACGTAATCGTCAGGCGGTCGGTAATTGTAATGCAAAAATTGGAGCATTTATTCTTACAGAAAAGATAAAAATGGAAAAAATATGGACGGTTTTCGCGCATCATGCATCATATATATATATATATATATATATATATATATATATATATATATATATAAAGCATGAGCCAACGAGCCAATATAAGTTTGATTAATTTTTATTGAGAAGTTTTAATTATTCAACAATATACCTCATGGGGTAGTATCAGGCGGTTATTCAAGACTCTCGTGCATATTCGCATAAAACAATATATATATATATATATATATATATATATATATATGTTCGCATATATATATATATATATATATATATATATATATATATGTTCGCATATATATATATATATATATATATATATATATATATATATATATATGAGTTCAAACTATATAAAGTGAGAACCGAATTAAATACTGATTACATCTTAATACCCCTGAATTTAGAAATTTATTTTGTACAGGAAAATTAGTTAATTCTACGTTTCATCTGTTGCCTCATAACTTTTGCATGCCTTAATTTCAGGATCTCGATTGGCTCAGGGATATATCTCTCCTCTTACTGGGTCCCTGCCAATTTGACAACATGCACAAGAGTCTTGAATAACCAACATTGGGAAAATAACTAAGCAAATTGTAGAAAAAATATGCAAAAAGTTAAGGAGTATATTAAAGATATTTTTCATTGCAAAATTAAAACAAAAATAGGAAAAAATAACCAACTAATCGGTTTAGCAACCTCACCAACATAAAACAAAAAAACTCTTCCTTCATACAACTGGGCATAAAAGACATTTACTCATCCATCAATAAAATCACGCTAAACAATGCCATAGATTTGTCAAAACAATACATAAAATCCCAAACGAAGTTCTAACCATTATCAAACATCGCAGAAAATCCGTACTATACTACGACAACAAAATACGGACAAAAAAACGCGACACCAATAATAACATACTAAAAATACATATACAGTTAACACAAACATACATATAAACACAAACACGCAGTTAAACTACGTGTCTGTGTTGTGTTCGAACGCATAAGCATATACGTGAGCATAAGTGTGTGCGTACATGTTTGTATGCATGTATGTGTAAATACGTGCATATACATGGGTACACTCATAAACGCATACCTGCACAAACATACATACACAGACAAAAATCCAACCATACCTAAATTAAATGGTCAGAACTATAACAACAAAACAGAGATCAACAAAGAGAAAAGGAAAAACTGAAAGAAAAAAAAGGAAGAATTAAGAGTGAGAGGAAGAGAAACCAGCAACCAATCATTTTGTTTTGTATTGATTAAATCTTTTATTGTTTTAATAGTAGTTGTAATAAATTTTAACAAATTCTATATTATTATTATTACTAGTATATATATATATATATATATATATATATATATATATATATATAAAGTGAACATTTAAGCCAACACTCAGGGGCGAAAGTCTATTTCATGCTAAATTAAATCATTCTGGCCTGACGAATGCGTTTAGCATGAAAAGGTCTGTCGTCTCTGAGTGTTGACTTCAGTGTTCACTTTTATAAAACTATATATATATATATATATATATATATATATATATATATATATATATATATATATATATAAAGTGTGTGTATAGAAATATAAATAAATATATATATATATATATATATATATATATAATTATTTATATATTATATGCGCGGTACTTATTAGAAAGCGCTCAATATCAGAGATAGAGCTAACATATTTGGTTGGATTGATGTGAGTTTGTGTCCCTGAGTTTCACGCTTTTGCGATCGTCAGACAAACTGATTAATTTTTTAAAAAATTGGGTTTATGTAGATCGCGTGCATTGGTGTTATTATGGGAGTGGGGGAATCCTCGTCGTGATGTCATCGTCCTAACGCAAACATCGATGTATGTTCGTACACCCGATGAGGTACGCAGACAGACATACACACTTGCTTGTCCGTCGGGACTCATACATATATAAATATATTTGGACAATTTCGGATTTGACATATATATGTATATGGGTGGTGTTGTGTCTATACATACGCATTTGTATGTTGAAATTCAAAGATTGGAAGTGTAGTGAAAATTTCTCGTGAATGTCTCGTGAATGCATACATGTCAAAAATCAGAGCATTTTCTATTTTTTCACTGCTCAGTTCAAACTCCTGTATGAGTTATTTCCTCGCATGTATGTATATAAAAATTAATCAGATTGTCTGACGATCGCAAAACCGTGAAACCCAGGGTCACAAACTTACATCAATCCAACCAAATATATATATATATATATATATATATATATATATATATATATATATATATATATATCCAAATGAGAGAAAGGACAGATAATGTAAAAAACACAGTTCGTAGCATTTATTTAAAAAAAAAACTTGCTTTCATGTTTTGGTTCTAAGATGGTATCTCTTCAGACGATTGTAGATAATGATAAAAATGATTTATTCGGGCAATTTTAAAAAAACAAATCTTTACATCGTTTCGTAAGTGAAAAGAGGGGTGCATAAGGTCAGAATTAAAAATATACTTATGGGTATGTATAAATTAGCCAATGAACGTCACGTCTACGCTAACATATAAAATATTATATATTATCTAACATATAAAAATAAGGCCAGAGTGTAAAGGTGGATGGGTTATTTTTACATTTCAAGAAGACTGATGCTTAGACATGTCATTCAACGATACTAAGGAACAATTATCGCGGCAAAAGTATTATTTCTCTATCCAAATATTATTTGGCTATTTGTTGAAGTAGACATAAATTATTATATGTATTGATATTTATTTGTACGATAGTACAAAATGTGACACAAGGCCAAAAAGAGGGATTGGGGAAAAGGACGGTCTTCTGTTTTAATTTCTAAACTTAGCTAGTCACAAACATTGACCCAAACATACCAACAATAGTCCTACCACCAAAACAACACATTCTCTCCTACCTTTCTTACTACATCCATCATAATACCTCAATGTCTCTAAGAAATCCTAACTAGTCTCCATATGTACATTTCAAAGTCTGTCGGGGGAGGGGAATAAAACAACAATTTAAAAGCCCCAATGATTATTTACAATATGAATTAATACTATTTACATGAAAACAAAACAAGGTTAGTAATAAAACATATATAGGCAAAATTTTTCTTCATATATTATAATATGTAAAAACTTATGAAGAAAAATTTTGCCTATATTTTAAAGTTTTTGTGATGTCAGACGCTTTTGTCGTTGTCACTTTTGTGATGTCAACAAATTCTCGTTATCATGTTCGTAATTCTCGCCGTAGTCGAGAATCGCAGTCACTAGTAGTAACTTTTAAAAATAATACTCGCCCTAGTAATACTTATTCGAATAGTAACCGACGAATAATAATTAGTAGAGTGATTAGTATACAGAAAAAGTATAGCAGATAGTATAGAGAAAATATTTATTTTGTATAAAAATACGAAATTGTGGCACAAGGCCGAAGGGAAAGTGGGAAAAGGCTAGTCTTTCACTAACTATCCTGTTCCTAGTTAACCACAATCACGACCCATTAATCGAATACAATATACTGAATCACCACAAGAACTTGTTCATCACTTCCCAAATCTACATTTACCACAATACCACATATTCGCAAGGGACCCACAAAACACCCCATGATGTAAAAATTTGCAATATTCGTAAATATATAAAGATTTCACGAAACATGAAATGATGGCGAGGGGAGATGAACCCAGAAGAGAAACTTTAAAATTTAAACCAAAGATAAACCTAAAACAAAGAAATGTTAGTGGGAATCGTCTATCTCCTCAAAATAATAAGAGTGGCCGTTGTATTCTGTCGATAGACTAAATCAAGAAGCACACTTACTAATGGAATGGGAAGGATGAAAATAAATGACAGAGTCGGGAAAATCAAAGACTGACTCTGTCAAGATGAAAAATGGGGGATAAAATCAAATTGGGGGAGGTAGGGAATCTCAACATAACAAAAGAGAATGATGGGAAACAGGCCAGAAACAACACTTATTCACATTAACTAGGAACACAAAATTACATTAAGAGGACTTAAAAGAGAAAATCAAGGCTAGCCCCGTCCACACGAACCAGGCTCGTCTGTCACCCACCTTTCGCTGAAATCTGTCGAAATCAAACGCTTTCGATCATCTTAAGCTGATGCTTAAGGGAAACAATGCTGATGCGAATAACGTGTATTTCGCAAGATTCCCTCCTTTCGCGACGTCCAAAGCACCATTGTCTTTCTTTTCCTTCTAAAGTCTACTTTACCTCTGTAATCTTAATCTCTCTGACTAAACTCTGACATTTATACTATTATTGCGTTTCTGGTCCCTTCTAAAATCTTTTCTTTCACTTTCATTTCCAGTATTATATATATATATATATATATATAGTAATACAAAAAGTATTAGAACGCCAAAATGAATTCTCTGTTTTTGTTATTCACTGTAGACATTTTGTTTAATAACAAAAGATTAATATAATGACAAGAGTTCAGGATTTGAACTTTTTATTTTTTTAATCTTTGCATTTAGATGTGTTAAATTGATTAGGACATATCACTTTTTGTTTGAATCCAACCATTTTATAGGTGAGCAAAACTACTGGAACGCGTGACTGACATGTGTCTCTTGTTACCCAGGTGTTGCCTTTTAGATTGATTGCATTAACATAAAATAGCTACGAATGACTACTCTTGGTCTTAGCTTTGGGTTTCACTTGTAAAGACTGAATTTCTTGACAACTGCCTCTAGGAAGAAAGCGAGCCATTTTGAATGTTAGAACATCGACAAGAACCACTGGACAAACATTGTGAGAACTGTGAGGAAAACCCCAAATTAACAGTCGGAGACTTTGAGAGAAGAAATATTCAGGCCATACCACAAGATGGAAACAACTCATCAGCAGTAAGAATTGAAAGACCGGATTGGAATCTACAAGGAACTAAACTACAGAGATGAGAGATAAGAGAAAGAAACTCTCTACCAAAGAAGAAAGAAAGAATCTACTTGATCTAAATATTTTGAACATTGTTTTATAGCTTCCAACACACACACACACACACGCACACACACACACACACATATATATATATATATATGTATATGTAAACTATGTATGTATATAAATATATATATATATATGAAAAATGTGTGTATATAAATATAAATAACAACAAATCAAGCTTAAAAAAATAAAATTAATAGCAATTTTACCTATCATATTTTTTACACAAACCCCACTACACGTATATAAGTGCGTGCTAGGAAATATTATTCATCGGAAAAATAGAGAAATGGTTTGATTGTTGACATGGCGACATTCAAGAGAGAAATTGATACACATCCCATCATTGAAATTCAACAATCAAATGCGTATGTATGTAGACAACAACACACGCATACATACATATGTCAAGTCCCATACTGTTCACAGATATTTATGTTTGTGTGGGCTCCGGCAGGCGAACGCGTGTGTATGTGTGTCTGCGTACCTCGACGGGTGTACGGACATGCATCTATGTTTGCGTTAGCATGAGTGACATCACGACGACCATTCCCCCACCCACTTCCATAATAACACCAACGCACGAAAGCTACATAAATCCAAAATTTAAAAAAAATTAATCAGTTTGTCTGACGATCGTAAAAGCGTGAACCCAGGGTCACAAACTCACATCAGTCCAACCAAATATATATATATATATATATATATGAAGAAATATGCCATTCGCAGACAGTACTGTTTCGCTGTATCAAAGCTCCCCAGTGCGACTAGACATCCGAATACTTCAAGCCTGATCAGTCAGAGTTTCTACCACTGAGCGTGATTCATTCGACAGATAGAAACAACTAAATCTAGCGTATTGTTTTTACGAATGTAAACAAATGCCAATCAGCCGGAGTGCTCCAATTTATTTTACTGAAGAGCTTTATAAGCAATCTTATATATATTATTTATTTTTATATATATTATATCTGTGATAGAGCTAACATATTGAGTTGGATTGATGTGAGTTTGTGACCCTGGGTTTCACACTATTTGCGATCGTCGAAATATATATTGTTCATTTGCTAGTACGTATTTAATTCGAAATAACTGACGAAGTACTTCTGTTGATGTTATTATGAATTGGTTTTATGCTTTTTATAAGTGATTCAATTATTTTGAGTCCCGTCTTGCAGTTAGAAGTATGTTTCACATTTGTGTTTCGAAGAATATACTGTTTATCGTTGGTAATTTTAGTTTTCTGGTTTAGGTGTGTTCTTATAAAGCTGTGGTATGTGACATGTATCATCCATTTTGATAAACGAATTGTATGCCCGATATATATATCAATTTACTTTCGACGGAAATGCAGGTCTCTATGGAGAATTTGAATTCTTAAATTATCTTACAGCGATAATAGCAATAATATTAACCTATTCTATCGGAACGAGTTGCACAGAATTTTCAATCAAGACGAATTTGCTCTGAGGAATACTTTAAAATGCAGTTGAAAAAAAACAAACTATAAATATAAACATAATAATAATTATTGTTCATATATTTAATTATTAAATATTACCAAGGCTCACTACAAACTGTATCAGGTGGATGAATAAAATATATCGAATCTTTTACATACTTAGTATTGTGAGACCGGAACTACCTACACAATAGAATCTTCCAGGTCTATATTAAGTATGCGACACAACACTCTAGAGAGAGTGACAGAGAATGACACAGAGACACAGTGAGAGCCGCGTACGACTACCAGTATTGGACACTAAGATATAGTAAGCACCGCTTACACTATCTCTGTAACCTGTTGTTAATATATCTTTCTTACATCTAATCCGTGTTCCGTGTTTTCCTTCTGTGGTCTCAACTTTGGCCCCACATCACTTAGGAAGAGAAGTAAATTCTACTGAAAAGGATGTGAAAATTCGCATCGCTAAAGTTTGGGCCGTCTGAAATAAAATGGGTATAATCTGGAACTCTGATCCACCAGACAACCGAAATAGGAGATTCTTCCACGTCACTGTAGAGGCGGTTTTAGTGTTTGGTGCCACTGCTTGGATATAAATTAAAACCAAGAATCTAAGCATGATGGGACATATATTTAGATACCTGGTGTCAACATCCGACTAAATCACAGATCTATGGACCCATCCCTGATATTTCTACAATCTTACGCGAACGTAGAATGCAATTTGTAGGAAAATGCTGGCGAGCAAAACAAGAATTTGCGAGTGATCTACTGTTCTGGACACCTAGCCATAGAATAAGACGGATTGTTGTGGATTACACGCATCTATTCCTTGAATCTCACCTATATTTTCGCTCCTAGGTTCTCTGAAAGAGCGCAACTTATTAGATGTACCATTTTGTTTTTCTTCCCAGGTGAAATCCTGTGATTCTTTTCCAGACAAACCTCTTTTTTCTCTCCTTCAATATTTGGTTTGCTAGCACAGGAACGTCTAACGTTATTGCAGACATTCTTTTCGTTTTTTGGTAATTCCAAACTCCAATCTTCTATCTTTGGAAGTGGTCAGTCACGTTCCCAAGACCCCAGTATTATTCCCTCATTTTATTTCCTCGGATGGCCTCCAGTTTGAATAATTCCCAGGGCATAGGTGTTCTTACCTACAATTATATTTCTTATATAGCATTTTTCTGTACTCATAAAATTTCCATTTTCGTATAAAATATATACACTTTTGCAAAATGGTGACATTTAATGAGGGGGGGTAGATTTATTCTTTGGCATAATTTCTGCTTCATGCATTCTGAGCTACAAAAATAAGCGATCCCGTTTCACGTTTTAGCTGTCGCTAGCACAACCATATTTCACAAGTTTACTTTATCTTTGTTTTCTATTTGTTTATCTTTTTTTTTCTTTTATGCCCGTTTTTACTTCGTAGCTTCCATGTTACGAGCTGTCAGAACACAAACTTCGAAATCCTTTGTTCTTTTTTTACGTATGGAATGTCGGTATCATATCTGGTGTATGGAAATATAGCCACCCTCATTAGTTTCCTTGTTTGTCGATCCAACGTTTCAATTTTCAACCCTGTCTTGAAAATCCTTCATCCTTTTTTATTACTTTTTATTACATTTCGCCTGTTTATTGTTCCTAATATTTTCCTTGATGTCCTTTTCTTCTTTCATTTTTTCTGACAGTTTTGAGTTTTCTTCAAATACCAAAAATTATTTGCAGCGGTTCTTTTAATGCACTCATTGATTGCTTCGTAATTCAAATCCATTCTCAATTACGACTAAATAGTGACTTCGACCCATACTGGGTGCCCCATAGTTTCGACTTGCTGCCACATCTAAGCAACGCTTACAAAACCACTATTCTCTTGGCACTAGTTTTCCATTATGTATCACGCGCACATTTTTCTGCTAAATCCCACCCTAATAATGTCGAGTGGTTAGAACGTTCTCATTCTGACCATGAGACCAGGGTTCGAATCTCACCATGGTCGATTTGTCAGGAAGCAGACTTCCTGATGTTATCGGATTGGAGGGGTCGATGCCTGCGCGAGGCGACTTTGGAAAGTGCCTGAAATTATGCATCACTCGTATGAATCTCTGCCAAACTCTTATTCCGATATTTTCGCTAAAATTCCTGCTTTGAATCAAACTTTTAAGGTCTTTTTCTTCTTTACGAGCGATTCCAAATCGTCCATCTACTTTTCACACTGAGTACATCATTTGCCATCTAGGTTTGGTCTTATCCAAGAGAAAGAGCCTTTTCATAGTTATGTATTTGAAGAAAAAATATAAATAAAATTTACGGCCCAGCGCAGAGATCAATCTCACAATCCTCAGTCTAGACTACTTCAGCGCTCGATACTTGTAACATCTCCATCTAAACTCTGACATTTTATTTAATATTTATTTTTCATCAGGAAGAGGAGTTTCGCCTATCGTTCGGTTCACACTCCCTACCGTTCCTTTAAACAGGAGTAGAGGTTTTATCCCTTGTTTTTTGTTTAGGATTGGGATTCCTGTTCCTTCTACATTTTTTTTTCATTCTATTTTACTCCCATTAGCCCCTTACGTCTTAGTGGCTTCACCACCTTCCTTGGGGTGAATTGATGAAAAAAACAAAAAAAAACAACAAAAACAAAAACAACAATAAAAAAAAAACAACAATGAATCTGTATAAAAGCCAATGCGTTTTCTATCTAGTGAATTTTTCGTTGGTTGCCTGGAGAACCTTTGTCGCTCAAAATTCACTCAGGATTAACCCGAGCAAGAATTTTTACCAGTTGCTCGATTGCTGAGAAAGCCAAGGGGAGAGTAGAAGAGCAGAATAATAATACAAAAAGAGACTAGGAAATTAAAACGAACAAAGACTATTTAAACTACAACATAACCCTGCCATGGTTTCTCTATTGGCTCTCAATCCACTTCCGTCCTGGCTATGAAAATAGACTACATTCGCGTCCTGGATAAGACGACGAACTGCATCCGAAACCGGGGCCTCTGATCCGGAGTTTTTTTAGGAGCCGCCTATGGGTTGCTAATTTTCCCAGGTCCGCCCTGAACTCGGGTGGTGGCACCTGTTGGGATTCCGACTAATGGCGCATAGTTGACCCCCAAACTGGGTTCAAGGCGCTGTGAAAATTTCAAAATAAGTTTTAATACCTGCAATACATTTTGGGAAAAATTATTATCAGCAATACAAATTGGAAAAAAATACCAGCAATGAATTTTTGAAGAAACTAATTATTACCAGCAATAAAAATCATGTCGGCATTAAATAACCCATTGAGGTTGGTATGCCGTAAAGGAAAGCAAACCATATCAAACCAATCAATCAACTTCTTTTGAGAGTTAGTTTTGAAATCTGATAATTCCGATAATGATAATCATTTTAAAAGTTAGTTCCTTCGTCCGTTACACCCTGTAACCTGCCTACAAATTTAGGTTACCTATCCCCTGCCCACAAATACTTGGTACAAGACCCAGGACGGTCGAAATGCTTCCCACCTTTAAAGCGCCCTCGAATGAGACTTGCTGGAAGTTAAAAATAACTTCCGGCAAGCATTTGGGGTGCGTTGAAGAAGTATATGTTTCTGGATATAATCTTCAACGAAATGGTATAATAATAGGAAATAATCTTCGTCTTCTATGTGTCGTGTCCCTTCAGGAAGTGAGCGATCATGGATGTAATCAACTTCCTGTCCTTTGTAGTTTGAAAATGCTTGTCATTTTTCTATCTCTCTTAATCCCAATTCTGCCACCCATTTATTGTTAGATAGGCTATTCGGTATTTCTTGTGTCTATCTTGCCTTCGATATGCCTTGTGACTGTCTCGAAGACCTCGTTCCTTATTATGTGTCATATAAATGTTTTTTCTTATTATTTATCTTATAAATTTTGTTTCTTATGATTTGTCATATAAATTTCAACTGTATTTTTCTGGTTGTAAGTATGTGTACTTTTTTGCATTTTCCTTAAAACTTTGTCCTTGCTCTCGTATTCTCATCATACTTCAAATCACATTTGTTTTGTATCAAGTCTCTTCTCCATCTGTAATGAGAAAATCCAGCATTCATTGCCGTATAAGAAGAGCGATATTACTTGACATCCAGTCGTCTTTTCTTTGTTTCTACTGAATTGTTCATTTTTCTAGCCCTAGAACACTAACCATGGGTATATAGTACCCAGCGCAAATTTTTCCTATTATTAATTACAATTTTCAGTACCTGATTTTCTTACCTAAATAATATGTTCTTCAGTTCATATTAATGTTAACACAAAGTACAAAGTTTGAAGTGCCTGCATATTTCAAATAAAGATTTATATTTAATATTTTGGTTTGATATTTTTCAAAATCGGGCATGATATACCCATCATTAGTAGTGGTGTAACTTTAATTTATCGTTAGTGTTCTACCGTAATACTTTGCTTAGCTTTTGAAAGGCATCTTTTGCTATTTCGATGCACTTTCAGATTTTGCTGTCGCATTTTCTTTCCTTTTTAAAAACATTTTCAAGATATTTAAATTTTTGTGATTCGTAAACCGCATCTTCGGGGATGTTCCCTTTGGTTGTCAGCAAAAGAAACACACGTATCGCATCTTGTTCCCCTTAATTTCGACTACGTTCTGCAATCTCCTCACTTTCAACGGATAAGCCAAAAGTCGTGGAGTCAAATGTAGACAGTAGTTGTGCGGGTGGCTGATATGATTGATGCGATGTTTTAATCAAATTCCTGCACGGAACAGGAGGAAATAGCAAGCAAATTTTCATGAGAAACACGAAGAAACGGCGAGTGAACAGTTGACTGACACGTTCATCTCACGTAGTATTCAAGCTCACTCAGTGACCACCCCACGGGTGGGCATATTAACTCCAGAGGTAGGCGTCTGTTTCTGTATTTTGGTTGGATGTCAAACTCATTAAAGACAAAAACGCAATTCTCTAGATATTTTACACTTAAATGGCAAGAAAAGAGACACGAAAATGCGCACCAAAAGAGAAAAAATTAATTTAAACCGGAAAATTATTTTTAAAGGATAATTTTTATCTTTACTTTGGTTTTAATTATGTACCAATTTATAAAAACGATAAAAAAACAAGACATTCTTTTAACAGTATGATAATTATTGAAGCAAGACACGTTTAATTCTTGAAGCAAGACATATTCTTTTAACTGTATGATATTTCTTGAAGCAAGACGTTGAATTCTTGAAGCAAGACATTCTTTTAACAGTATGATATTTCTTGAAGCAAGACATGTTGAATTCCTGAAGCAAGACGTATTCTTTTAACAGTATGATATTTCTTGAAGCCTTACATGCACATCAGCGCATTATGTGCATCAATTTATCACCATTTTTCACCTCCTTTTGAGAAGAATGCATGCAGGCATAGCACCGTCTTTGGCTTGTCCTTCCAGGTGTATTTACAGGCAAATTCTTCAGGAAATGATGTAGCCTCATGAAATCTAATAAATTTTATCCTCATGAATCCTAGTGTTACAAATTAGTCAATTAAACACGAATCAGGAGGGAGTGGTGCCGCTATCGTAGGAAAAATATCAATTCATGATACGCGCCATTTAAGGGTTAATGTGACTGAATACTTTGCGGACAAACGTGTTAGTTAAAATGCATCTAAATAATGTTTGAAATCGGCTGAAGAAAACGATAAGACTAAAAAAAATATATAGCCAGTCAATTGTAACTCCAATAAATGCCAACACATGTATTAAGAGGTTAAAAGTTTCGTAAACAAAATATGCCAGCCACCAATTTGCAAAACGGAAAGTTCAATTCCGAATTTGACATTTCACGGATATGAACTGAAAAACTGAGACTTTTTTTTAATACAATGGAATGTTGAAAATGATTGTTGCACGATATTTTGTCTTTGGAAGTGGTTTCCCGCAAAATAGATAATTGTCTTGGAGAATTTGCTTTTTTTGTTGTAACCTTTCATTGGCTACCAAGCGAGTTAAACCTTTCAGAAGACATTCATTTCAAACGGCCACTTCGTCTATAAACAGTTCTCAGCATTTACTTAGGTTGTATACGTCAGGAATTGAGGAAGATTTTGTTCCGCGAATCTTTCAAATATTGAGTGACTAACTCGGAAATAAATCCCCGAACTAAAGGCCAAAAATATTTGTATGAGCTGTGTTCATTAATACTAAAAGGATCCAATTAAAACCAAACGTACATTTCTTTCTTCTTTTATACGCTATATTCAGGGAATGAGCGACCATGGCTTTCGATTTTTTGCTCTAAGTAACTTTTGACAATTTATTATCAGTCTTTGTCTTTGTTCTGCCATCCATTCACTCGGACGCCATTTTAATTATTAAAAGCATTATTAGATAAACCCCTTTAATTCTTTAAACGTCGCTGGGCAATAGAATATATCAAATAATAAATGACGTTTGTGAGAGTGAACTTCAATAGCTTTAATCTTTCTAGGATTGCTGGGTGGGTGCGTTTTACGGTGTCATCAGTGCCTTTTTTTGATTACTCAACATCAAAATCATTTTAAAGCATACTTAAGTCTATAGGTAAACATTGTTCGTATTAATACTTGAGTCTATAGGCAAATATTGATCGTCTTTATACTTGAGTTTATAGGTAAACATTGATCGTATGAACACTTGAATCTATATGCAACTATTGGTCGTCTTTATTCTTGAGTTTATAGGTAAACATTGTTCGTATTAATACTTGAGTCTATAGGCAAATATTGGTCGTCTTTATACTTGAATCTATATGCAAATATTGGTAACTGATACTCAAATCTGCAAATACTGATCTTGCGTAGACATTTTGGCATCTGTTTTACTCATCATCAGGAGATGCAGTCAGTGTAGTGGCCACTTCAATTATTTTTAGCAGGCTATCCAAAATTGAAAATCTGTTACATAGATCCATGTTCTCATAAATAAGATGTATTCTATTTTTATGCTCTTATTCACCAGTAAAAGGCGAAAGAGACACTCAAGCTAGAGTGGTATTGAAATTTGGTTATTGGAAAAGCATATGAGGAAGAAATAAAGAGGTACATATTAGGAGGATATGTAGAATAGATAAGTGTTGACTCTAGACTTAAAATGTTAAGATAGTAGTCATCCAGGAAGCATTCTCTCGGGTGTCTGTTTCCAGAAAGGAGCATTTCTCGGGGTGAGTTGAATTTTCTTTTTATCAATGGAATACTGAGGGGGTTAGTATTATTAGACTTTCTGTGTGCGTGTCTTAGATGTAAATGATCTGAAACGGTGGAAAGAAGGAATTTTCTCGTCTGAACTTTTGCCATGGAAATAGCGATAGAGTTTATGAGTAGCTTAAAAAGGTTTCATCGTTGGAAAAGGATTTGAGGGATGGAAAAGAAATTAATTTCCTATCAGGCCGGCAAAGATGCTCTGTCAATACTAGAAAGGATAGCTCTAACCCAAATATAAGAACAATACTTCGTTTTTGGTCTGATTTGATTCTTTCAAGGATAAAATCTAAAAATATATATACTTATAGAAGAATAATCAACAAATTTTGGATTTAAGGTACGGTAAATTTCGGAAACCGTTATACTAAATTCTAGTAAATTCCCTTTTATTCGATTTCAATATAAGTTTATCCTTGCTATACGTTCAAGTAGGCAGTAATTCCTAAGTTAAGGGGAAGATTGTGATGTGCCAATTTTAAAAGTGGCTAATTATAAAACAGGTACAGGTATTACTACCTCTCTGTTCAGAGTTTACGTATAAAACCTTTCGTAAACTGAAATAGCGTAAAGCCAAAAAGCTGGTAATATTAATTTATATGGCAAAAAGGTTTTAGGCGTTCCAAGTCTCTTCCTATCAAATAACCATCTTCCATGTCTACCGATATCGATAGTGAAGTTTTAGAACACGAATGCTGACTTGATCAAAGAATAAACCAACATAAATTATAACTGCTCAGAGACAGTTCCACACAGCTTCCTTTCCTTTGTCGCTTGATGTAACTTTTTCCTGTTACCAATGCCTATCAGTCAGCGGTCTTTCATCAATACATGCAAACACTTAAAATAGGTTACTCGCTGTTTCACCCTACTTCTCTAGCTATCTGGCTTACTGCCACATGGCATTGAAACACCGTTTTCTGTACGCTAACCGAAGACAGGGTTCTATAGCCTTGGATGGCAACTGGTTTACCGCAGAAAGAAATTACAACCTACTGCAGGAAAAAATCTGCCTCGTCAGTCATGTATCGAAAGATACATGATCGCCTAAGCGTGTATCACGCATGGCACATAACTGATCACTAAATCCTTATTATCTACAAAAAAACATTTCTTACAATCTAAAAATATTTTCTGGCTTTAAATAGCCTGCAAATGGCTGGTAAGCCGTAAAAAAACGAATCAATCAATCCTCTTGCCTTCAATATGTCATGTGAAGTTTATTAATTTGGAAAGAAAGTCTTGTCGTATTTGAAAATGCAAAAGAAAAAAAACAACTTTTTAATCTGGTTTTTTATCCAATTATCGATAATATAATTCTATTTATTTGGAAAAAGATTTGATCCCACGGAAGTAAAATTCTTCAGGTTTCGATCAAAGAAACCACTAATATTATATTTAACCTATTTAAAATGAATAAACTGTTTTCCCTCTGTTACAAGGGTCTGAGAAGATGATAGTCAGATAGTGCCAGGTCAGGAGAGTAAAGTGGATGAAGCATATCCTCCATATCTAATGCAATAATCTTTTCGATATGTGGATTTGAAATACGCGTTTAGGAGTAAATAATGTCGAGAGCCTTTTTCTGTAATTTTTTGTGCAATGCTTCCAGTTGATGACAGTACCTCCCCATTCTAAGTTTCATTATGATTAGCACTTAATGATAAACATCACATTCCGTATCTCACCAAACACAGGGCAAAACTTCTTTCCGGTATATTCATGATTTGGGGATGAATTTTTCTAGTGGGTGTTAACCATTTTATTTTGGCTGGATATGATTCTACAGAGGTATTATTCGGTAGCAAGTTTCTTCTTCAGCGGCAAAAAGGGTCAAAGTTTTGATTTAAGCTAAGAAACAGCCAGAGATTGAATGGATTTCTGCGTTCATGAAAGTGCTATATGATCTATTGAACTATTTTTCTTTAATTCTCCAGCAGTTTGCTTCGGCTTGTCCTCAAGTATGATTTGTAGAAGCTTAATATTGATGCAACTCAGTCGTTCAGATTAAGGTCAATCTTCGACAGAAAAATTCTCGATCCGAACAGGGCAATCCATATTTGGAATTACCGGACACTAAAACCGTAACTTTGATGCACAGATTGAATGTTTCTTAACGCTTTCGTTGCTGAAGAACCATTTTTAAAAAAATTCACACAGCATACAGTTTCTGATATAAATATGATCTAAATTCATTTTAAAAGGCTAAAACAGCCACAAAATTTACCCAGTCGCATATTACATAATCTACAATAAAATATAACTAACATTAGATCTTAAAAATTAAGGATTAAGTTAGTATTAAAGGAATTACTCAGAAGGTATTCACGACATAAATGCGACAGGAATTTCTTTCCGCCCTAATAAATTTTCTCCATGTTAATAAGAAATAAAAATAATAAAAAAAAATATTTAGAGATTCTCAATAAAATCCAAAAAAATATCTGCAATGTTACTGATCTTGACCTGGCATGACGTCTTCAGTCACTTTCTCCATGCCGTAAATATACCTCCCTGGGCCTTCTCTATAAATACTTTCAAGGTAATTGTTCGAATGATCTCTTCGAGATGTTACCTAGACTTTATGAATTTAAGCGCAGTACTAGATTGGCTGCAAGGTCTAATTATTTTACAGTTGAAATGACTTGATGTAACCCTCACGTGTGGAAATCTCTTCTGTCTTCTTGTTTCCTAGTCAAATTTGAACTTCAAAATTTTAAATTTAATGTCATTCGTTATCTTCTGACTTCTTAATTCTTGTTTTTTGAATGTTTTCTCCCCATAATAGTATTTTTCTTATATTCATTAACACTTGCGTATTATTGTATTTATTTCCTTGTTTAGGGTGAAATGTCTGTATTTCTGAGATGAGGTATTATGTACACTATTTACATTATTCGGACTATTGTCCCCATCTTTGTCGCTATATTTATTACAACGTTTCGGTCTTTCAGTATCTGTCTATATTTCTAAGATGAGGTATTATGTACACTATTTACATTATTCGTACTATTGTCCTCATCTTTGTCGCCATAATTATTACAACGTTTCGGCCTTTAAGTATCTGTCTATATTTCTGAGATGTGGTATTATGTACACTATTTACATTATTATTTGCTACTGTCATCATCTTTGTCGCCATATTTATCACAACGTTTCGGCCGTTGTACGCTCCGGCCTTCTTCAGGTGGCTGGAATGTCGAACTTAAGGACACAAGGCACTGTGGATAAAGGCGTTAGTTAGATCCAGTAACAGGACCCAAAGAGTGTGAGTTCAATACCTGGTTAAGGCAGTGGAGGACATGGAGAGAGGAATTAACAGGAGATAACTGATAACTGACATCCATTAGACACGGCGCGTGGAACTAGAACAGTCTACCCCAGTGTGCGAAATAAAGGGTTCAGTTTGACATTCCAACCACCTGAAGAAGGCCGGAGCGTATAATGGCCGAAACGTTGTGATAAATATGGCAAGAAAGATGTGGACAATAGTCCGAATAATGTAAATATTGTTCGTGCTCTTTGTTTTAAAATGTCTGTTTTAATAGCTGTAATAATAATAATAATTCTAATAAATACTTATTATTTTTGTGATTTGTGTTGTATACCTATTTCCTTCGGCGTCTTAACAAGAGATTATTATTATTATTATTATTATTATTGTATTTCTATTGCATAGACATTTCGTTTCGGACCCCAGTCGGAGACCTAAGGTCAGAAATGGCTTCTTGACATTTTCTACAAATCATTTAAAAAACAACAAATTTTTCATAAGCTCTTTGTAATGTGCGATCTGTACATGTATATTTTTAAGGCATGGGCCTACCAGGAATCCCTTCAATGAATCTATTGGAACATTTTCCATTCCATCCGAGGGCTTCAACTACACTTGGAATTGTTGATGCCCTCATTTTGCAGATATTTTTGATTTAGACTTCAAGATCCTTGTATTTTGATAGATTCATTACAATCTTCAGGGACAGTCAAGTCAATATGAAATCAAATTCTGTTCTTTCGGTATTTGACTTTTTTGTCTCTGTCTATTGCAAAGTTCTATAAAATTGTTACAACTCCTATCTCTATAACCTAATATGTGTGATGTTCATACTAGTTACTTGCAGTTTCTTTCCTGTAAGTTGCATAATTTCAGGTGAAGAAATTGGTTATCACTCTATCATGCCGCGTTTTATATTTAGTGGGTACTAACACTGCAGCCTGATACAAGTCAATTATTTTTAGATATTTATCACATAATCTGAATTTCAGGCTAACTTAATTTTTTTCAGTATGTGTGTTCGGTAATTTCTACTTAGCAAGTATTTCGGTTTCAGCTTGCAACCATGCACAACGTAACCACTGACGGGTGCGGGGTTTGTTTGCTTTAGCTTGTTTGGTACGGGCGATTATTGAGCATGTAGAGGCTTATCTTGCCGTGTTTCTGCATTTGGTACATTGCATTTGCTTTTGCATACAGTTTTAGGTTGTCTGCCGCTGCAGTAGGTATATTATAGCTTATTATATTATAGCTTATTATATTATAGCTTATTTGCACTTCTTCACCCACTTGAAATATCCTTTTGAACTTGTTATCTTCTTTTATTTCTGGATTAATGTTTCTTACTTTCATATTCTTTAAAATATATCATCACCCAATTTTCAGGTATCTTTTAAAACCGATTGTTGTAGTTTTGTACGACAATTCTAGTTGAACTAATCATCTGCCTCGTTCGGATCTGGGCACATACGGAAAATCAACATCAGCTTTGGAATAATTGATGTGTTGGGAAATGAGAAGCTTTCTCGTTTTGGAGTTCATTCGCTTAATATTAGCTATGGCCCAGTTAAGGATGTTGAAACTCTATTGAACCACGGAGACAGCCAAGGAGTTTATGGTCGACATTATGTTATTTTTCAATTCAACTCGGTATTTAGTAGCTGACGCCCACGCCTTTAGTATTCATTTAATATTTGTGACAAAATCTAGATCTATTGAGTGTGTTTCTGTATTTACCCCCTTCTAGAATATTACATTTGCACATTTATACAATCCGAAATCTATATCTATTTCGTCACTGAAACATTTTACAGTATTGAGGAGACCCTTCAACTCACTGTCGTCTTTGGCAAAGAGTGAGATCAACCTTGTAGATTGAATAATTTCTTGTTTATTTTGCAACCATAGCTACTGTTTAGTTCATGCATAAGGGGGGGGTTAAGGACAAACTAAACAGAAGGGATGACAGGCAATCTCCTTGAAAGATCCCACGTCGGATATTCAGACGGTTGGAGATGACAGTGCCTCTGGTGTGATTTAGGTATAATGTGGTGTGCTACATTTATGTTGTGTTTATGGACATTTACTATCACGGGGGAGACTTTGTTTTGTCTTCAGCTTGTTTGTTACGGAGAGAGGATTGACCATAAGCGGTTTATGTATCTGGTTAGTTGTATTTGCTTTTGCTTTATTTTTTAAGCATTTTGCAGCCTAAGTCGGCGTATTGTACCTTAATTGTAATTCTTTATCTATTTGAAACTCCATTTAAAATCGCTTACTTTCATCTTCTTTAACACAGATCCTCATCCAGTCTTTTGTAGTTGCCAGGTATCTTTGAAGGTCAATTGTTGTAGTTTTTTTAAAACAGTTCTTGTTGAACTAATCTTCTGCCTCCTTCGGTATTCACTTCTTACCTTCTCCTTCATTTGGGTATGTTCTATACCATCTCCTTCGATAATTCCTAGATACTTATAGGCTTCATCTTGTTCCAGTTCCCTAATCTTTGAGTCAAAATCTAATTCTATTGAGTGTGTTTCTGTATTTATCCCTTTCATTGCTTTTGCACATTTATCTAATTCAAAATCCATGCCTATATAGTCACTGAAACAATTTACAGTATTGAGGAGACCTATCAACTCTTTTTCATCTTTGATTTGATATCATCCACGTAAAATAGGTGATTAAACACTTTCTTATCTAAGAGTGTGGCACATTATCAAAGGTTTTACGATAATCTATCCAAGTTTTGCTGAGATTTCTACCTTTTTTCCTCCAATTTTCCAGGATAATTTCATTTATTAGTCAGTGATTTGTGCAACCATATGAACTTCTTCGAAATCCCTTCTGTTCTAGGGGAAGAATGTGGTTTTCATCAAGAAAAAAGTAAGTACAGTTCATCAGGACAGATGTGATGAATTTAGATGCGGTGGGCAAAAATGTTATTGGCCTATAACTTTTCTGATTATGTGTTTCACTCATTTTTGGTAGGAATTATGTAATACCTTCAGTGGTCCATTCTAGAATTTCACTGGGGCTATTAATTACCATTGATAAGTTTGTGCGAGAGTTTTATTGATGACAGATGATAGAACCAAGAATTCGGAACCTTGCGTACCTTGACATTTATTATTATTATTAGTAGTAGTAGTATCTCTGGCTGGGACGCAGAAGGACATGTGTATACAAAGGAAATCAATCAAAATAATAATAATAATAATCATAATAATAATAATAAATTAAATGGCCAAGAAGCCGCTTTTGACCTTAGGTCTCTGGTTGGGACCCGGAAGGATATGCGTATACAACAGAAATCAAATGAAATAATAATAATAATAATAATAATAATAATAATGTTAAAGTCGTATTTAAAGTGGAAATATTATTGTGAGTGCAATTTTAGTGAAAAACCTTGCTGTCTCTTGATGCTCCAGCAAGAGAGTCACCGGATAGTGAAAAAAAATTTAATCCCAGTAATAGTAAAGAATAAAAATTCTGGAATGAAAACTTTGTTCTTGTCTTGTGAAATTTAAACTGCCTGACAACATCAGGAAATCTACACCTCATATCTGGGGAAGATAAAATCGGTTTTCAAGAACTTAAGGAAATTAACGAAATTAATTAGAAAAATTATCTTTCTTTTAAGTTCATGATGCTTAAGGAAGTCGAACTGCATTTTTTTTAGTTTAATTACAAATTAAACAAAAACAAGGCGTCGCTCGTAGCCTGATAGTTTGCAAGATCCTCTCAAAAGAACTAATTATTATTTTTTTTATTGCATTCGAGTTTAAAACGTTGGCCTTGAGCAAGTCTAAACTTTTATTGTTGCATATCAATTGCTGTCCAAAAATTCCGAATTCTGAAAATCGGACAATATGAGTTTCTAATTTAATTATTAAGCCAACGCACTGACCATTTGTTTTCTTCTTCTTCTTCTTCTTCTTCTTCTTCTTCTTCTTCTTCTTCTTCTTCTTCTTCTTCTTCAGAACATGATCTGTCATGGTTGCCCAGAATTTCCTCCCGGATCCGCATCACCATCCTTTCATATAAGCCAAATTTGTCAGGTTAGTAGACTACTGCCCTCACCATATTCCTCTTGCCTTCAGTGTGCTTTTTGAGTGTCAAATTCTTCGTGCTCACCTTCGTCATTAGGTGTCTAAGGAACGTCAACTGTCTCTTTCTGATTCTACGAATAAGCGTCCTTCGTTTTTCCATTATCTTTAAGACTTCCTTGTTACTTACGCCATCCACGGTTGCTTATGCTGGCCAACAGTTTGGAGTTTGACAAAATGCCACCAGTAAAAGGCGCCCATTGAGGATCTAGCTAACCATTGATCTTGAAACACACTAGCTCGCTAAACATTATCATACGCCAATACTATCAACAGATCGTGTTTTTTTCTATGAAAATCGATATTAAAATATATGGTGACGTTTTTATTGAGTAATAATTCTTACATTGCACCATCTTTAAAAGGTTTTTTAAAAAATAATTTCTCATCTTTATTGCCATATTTACAACGTTTCGGCAGCTGTACGCTTCGGCCATATTCAGATGATTGGGATTTCGAACTGAACCCATTATTTCCATCGGGTTAGATTGTCTTAGTTCCACATGCCATGCCTCTTCCGGATGCCTTGGTTATCTCCCTTTAACTCAACTCTCGAAGTTTTTGTTCACAACTGCAGTAGCCAGGTATTGAACTCAAGAACACATGACGCAGTTGATAAAAGCGTTGGCTGGATCCACTGACTGGACCTAAAGAGTTGTGAGTTCAATACTTGGATACTTCAGTGGTGAACAAGAACTTGAAGAGTTGAATTAAAGAAGAGGCATGGGACGTGGAAGTAGAAGAATCTGAATTATTGACGGATAATGATGGAGTAGCACACATGTTATATTTAACGTAACAAGATGAGGGATTTGTTTACAAATTTACTCATTTGAACTTGTCTGTAGCTTGTTCAGGAAAAGGAATCAAACATTTAAAGTTCGTAGTGTCGATGAATTGTGAAGAAGAGAAAATGTTCATGTAAAATCATAGGACACAAAGTAATAATCCAAAATCTTTAAAACAATTTGCAAGAGTTCGTTTATGGTACTTAGCTTTGGAGTTGAATAGAGTTCTTTGAAATTGTCTTGCTCTCATTAGAGGCTGATAATGTATCACCCAGCATGTAAAATGACACCGGCGTTATTCGGACACGTGGAACTTTGCTTCTTTCTGCCTTTTTTTTCTCTCTTTCTCTCTCTGCTTCGATTAAACTTTCTCTACCTATATATATCAAAAAACGATTTCACATCGGCTCGTTAATTTTTTGTAAGTTTGTAAGCCGCTTCCTTTTTCATTGGTCAAAACAAATTTTCACATAGGTTCGCTAAATTTTGTCTTTGACTTTTCTTCAGTCCGGAGCCAATCTCTTTTTCTATTGGTCAAAATAAATTTTCGCACAGGCTCACGAATATGAAAATAGTGGAGAAAAGAAAGTTATTTTTATTTCGTATTCATCACAAAACTGCTCCGAAATAAAGGGTTCAGTCGAAATTCTAATCACCTAGAGAAGGCCAGAACGTTCAACGGACCAAACACTGTGAATATGGTAATAAAAATGAGGACAACAGTCCGAACAATGTAGATAATGTAAATAATTACAATACCTCATCTCAGAAATATAGACAGATCCTGAAGAAGTTCAGAACGCACAACGGCCGAAACGTCCTGAAAGTGGTAATAAAGATGAGGGCAACTGTCCGAACGATGTAAATAGTGCAAATAATTATAATATCTCATCTCAGAAATATAGACAGAAATAATTTCACGTAGAATTTTAAAAACAGCAGTGGCGTAAATTGAACCTTCTCGTTGCCTCGTTTTCATTGTCTTTTTTTCTTTTTCGGAAACCCGATGCATATATGAATAGGAGCGTCACGTATCATCCAATTGCTATTTTGAACACAACGAAAATTAATTGGGTTTTCGTAAAGTTTAAATTGTCAAAAATGAGAGGCAAACGTGACACGGGATATTTGCCCGTGTTTTCCATTTTGCAGTAAGCTTCTACCATCATTACATCAGAAGAGGTAGCAGAGACACAGGCCATTACAGAAAAATAAAACTCCCGCAATCTCTCAGCGTGGCGCAGATGACGTCTGTTAAAGGCACTTCTCTTCTCTCGTTACCCGCCCGATACATACCGATAATTCTATATCTGTAAAAATGTCCCTATAAAAAAAAAAGAATCTACTATTCTCTGTGGTATAGGTATTTCAGACAATATATTTATCTTACTGTTCAACTGGCATAGGACATTAACTGAATGTCAATTCTCTATCTCGCGAGAATTCCTTTTCTTACTGACTTCAGTAATTGTTTCATTGGCGCACACATTTTTACCCTATAATAGTTGCGAGATATGAATGTTAGTTCAAACTTTAGTTCAAATAAAACGTTACTGAAAAAATTATTATTTTAAAATCTCCGAGGCAAGTTTGTATTGTAGGACACGCATCCTGACAAAGAACTATCACTTAGGGAAAAGTATTGCTGAAGAACTATTTGAACTACTATATAAGCTAGATTTATGTGGCAAATAATCCAATTGTTAGATTAAGCTTTGAACCGTTGTATCTTGGAAATGATTAAAGATATCTTATAGGAATTCTTCAAGATTTTTATAACATTATTAGACTCTACTTTAAGCAATAAGAATGTATTTATCTCTGAATTGCAATGATGATCCCTCTTGCTGTTGTGACCTCTTGATCCAGTTTCACTTTTCTTTCTTTTTTTAACTTATTCACCGTTCACTTGATGGTTCTTGAATGGACTTTGAAGAGAGAAACCAGAATATGAATTTTCGTACCATTACTGAAGGTTTGAATGATCTTTTTCCTCTCACCACTGCTCAGTTGGGTAGACATAGTGGGGCTGACACAAAATGATTTTAACCTGTTTTTTTCTAGCTGAATAACTCAAAGGGTTTTTCAGTGATTCTTACTACACATGGTTTCGAGATGGTTAAACCTGGAAAAAAGTAATTCAATTAGTTTAATGTTTTTTTTTTTTAGATATTAAACATTTTGTGGGATAGACAATTATCCCACGCTTTTACACAATTTGGACAATTTTGCTGCTACACACGATATATAAGAATAATCCAGAACATATTCCGAGAACAAATTGCCTGCATATGAAGAGGAAATGAATTCAGTACATATACAAAAATAGCAAGTGGGATAAGACAGTGATGAGTCTTCTTACCGGACTTATTCAACGTGTACAGTAAGTCGATTCTGAGCGAATTAGAAGATAGTCAAGGATTCATTATTAGCGACCCTATTCTTAACAACGAAAGATATGCAGATAGCACGGTGTTGATATCAGGCATAAAAAAGAAACAACAGGAATTTCTACAGAAGGTAGTAACGGCAAGCGTGAAGAATTTTAAAAATAAAACAATTCACCCCAAACAAGGCGATAATGCAACTAAGACGCTACTAGTAGTAAATGAGAATGAGCAGACTTTAGAAAGGTCCGGAAAACCAATCCTAAACAGGAAAAAGACGAGAACTCTCTACTCCTGTTCAAAAAGGAGGAGTATGAACCGGAAATTTCAGTTGGGAAAAGACAGACTGTATGGTTGTCAGTGAAAGGGAACGCTCAAAAGGCGAACTACGAATTTGAAACTTCAAAATCAAGAAAATATAAAAAAAAAAATGTCTAGGAATTATTTGTACACTATTTACATTATTCGGACTATTGTCCTTATCTTTGTCGCCATATTTATTACGACGTTTCGGCCGTTGTACGCTCCGGCCTTCTTCAGGTTGTTGGAATGTCGAACTGAACCCTTTATTTTGTTCACTGGGGTAGACTGTTCTAGTTCCACGTGCCATGTCTAATGGATGTCAGTTATCAGTTATCTCCTGTTAATTTCCTTCTCAAAGTTCTCCACTGCAGTGGAGAATATGGCGACAAAAATGAGGACAATAGTCCGAATAATGTAAATAGTGTACATATACCTCATTTCAGAAATATAGACAGACACTGAAAGGCCGAAACGTTGTAATAAATATTGCGACAAAGATGAGAACAATAGTCCGAATAATGTAAATAGTGTACATAATACCTCATCTCAGAAATATAGACAGACACTGAAAGGCCGAAACGTTGTAATAAATATGGCGACAAAGATGAGGACAATAGTCCGCATAATGTAAATAGTGTACATAATACTTCATCTCAGAAATATAGACAGATACTGAAAGGCTGAAACGTTGTAATAAATATGGCAAGAAAAATGAGGACAATAGTCTGAATAATGTAAATAGTGTACATAATACTTCATCTCAGAAATATAGACAGATACTGAAAGGCCGAAACGTTGTAATGAATATGGCAACAAAAATGAGGACAATAGTCCGAATAATGTAAATAGTGTACATATACCTCATTTCAGAAATATAGACAGACACTGAAAGGCCGAAACGTTGTAATAAATATGACGACAAAGATGAGGACAATAGTCCGCATAATGTAAATAGTGTACATAATACTTCATCTCAGAAATATAGACAGACACTGAAAGGCCGAAACGTTGTAATATATATGGCAACAAAAATGAGGACAATAGTCCGCATAATGTAAATAGTGTACATAATACCTCATCTCAGAAATATAGACAGATACTGAAAGGCCGAAACGTTGTAATAAATATGGCAAGAAAGATGAGGACAATAGTCTGAATAATGTAAATAGTGTACATAATACTTCATCTCAGAAATATAGACAGATACTGAAAGGCCGAAACGTTGTAATAAATATGGCAACAAAAATGAGGACAATAGTCCGAATAATGTAAATAGTGTACATAATACTTCTGTGACGTCCCTCTCCACAGCCTTCTCTCGCTCCTCGCTGCTTCGTTCGGGTGTCGCCGCTCCAAACGTGACGTCTGCCTGTTTGCGTCCCGTCCTGTGACGACCAACTGGCTTGGTATCGGTCGCGGCACCCAAATGTGACGTTCTAACCTTTTGCTGATTCGGATGGGAATCTGGTTAGATTCGATATCAGCCTCGTCGTTCCCAACTCGCTTCCAACGCCTGGTTACCAAAGTAACTACGTTGATCTCCAGTCCGCCTACCCACGTTGTGAATTGATCTTAAGCAGACGAAATCAATCAGTCGTTGGGGCCGTAATGCAAATTGAGTTCACACGAGGGTGGTATCACACAAATATGCATAAAAGAAAATAAAATGATAACTCAAAAGTTCAAGGTATCAAAAAAAGGATAACAATACTTTATATCTGGTTGCTGGATACATAGGACTGCGTCTATCTCCCGACCCGCTATATGGATTGTGACACGTTGTTCTTGTTAGGTGAGTTTTAACAAGTTGTCTGTTCTTTAAGAAACTGGTTCTTGGTGTGTCTTCAGGCGATAGTCGAAAAAATTATTTTGGTGGTATGGATCTAAGTCGCTCTTCAAAATAAATTGTTCTTGGATTGAAGATGAGTTCGGAAGTTGCGCGAATCTTAGTAGCTGATGCGAGGCCTGCCTCAACTGTGCACTGGAGACTCTGGAATGAACTCTTCTGAACTCTGGATTGAACTCCTCTGAACTGAACTGAACTGATTTTTGCTCGCTGCGACTTTGCTTATATGGACGCCGACAAAAACCGGGGTGGGTTTGTCGGGGTTGGAGGTTCCTCGATAATTCTAAATCCATATCCACTTCTTTTATTTTTGGTTAGGAATTTTCCACTCCTTTCCATTTTTGGAAGTCTTCTATTACTCCCACCTTCTCTTATTCTCATATGGATATCTCACCATATTTCAGAGGGGCGTCAACGGTTCCCCCCACTTCTTCGTAGCAACTTCTCATACCTATCCTCTAAATGGGCGGCGGCGGCTTCCCTCCTTGCGTCACGTGATCACCTCCGCCTGGCCCTCGTTATCATTCGGCCAATAGCGTCCAGCCGGGTGGGTGTGATCTGGCTCGCTTTGTTTTAGGAAAAAAATATATCTTGCTCAAAAAAAATTATCTTTTTCTTTTCCTTTTCTTTCCTTAATCGCAGCTCTCATCCCCCAATGTCATCTGGAATCTATCAATGCCAATTATCAAGTGGGGTAGTCGTCTAGCGAAACACAGTCGACCGTAGTCTCGAAAAAACAGTTCCATTGTTCTAGCCGTATTTGCTTTCTTGGTGCCAATTTCTGATAACATAGTTTTATTATCACAACCGAATTCTAACACCCATAGATGTCTTGTCAAAACGGCCAAGACGTGACCCAGGGTTGGCTGCATGTGCGGTTAGCAGACGACCTATTAAATCCTTTCCCGACAATATTGTTTGCCCCCTCTGACACAGTTAATTTTTCTTATCTATCCAAAGCTCTGTATTCACCTGTTCTTTGTCAGACAGTTCTACGACACTGGTGGTCAGAATTTTCACCATCTTTTCCATTATCAAAATAACATTGTCGAATTGTCTCGGAGTTTTAGCTAGCCGGCCTGTGGTTTGTTAATTAGATGTTCGCCAGCATTAAGTGGCTGTTATCTATCCCCGATAACACAAGTCCGCCACCAGAACATAGTCGATTTTCTTATCCATTTAGAATTTTTCTGCAATGGTAATGAAACCTTTCACCATTTGCTACTTATCAAAATAACATTGTCAATGTCCCCGGTCGTGGGTGGCTTCTTTTATCATCTAAGCTTAAGTCTCGCCTCTCTTTTCCTTTCTCTTTTTCCTTTCTTTTTTTCCTTTTTTTCTTTTCGTGCCTCTAAATGGTGTCACAATTCATCTCAGAAATATAGACAGATACTGAAAGGCTGAAACGTTGTAATAAATATTGCAACAAAGATGAGGACAATAGTCTGAATAATGTAAATAGTGTACATAATACCTCATCCCAGAAATATAGACAGATACTGAATTATTTGTAATAAGACATAGAAGAGTAGACTAGGAGCGTTCTTTAGTCAAGGGAGATAATCTCTAATAAGGGTGGTAGCTATGTGGCTACTTACCACAGTGTATTAACAGAGGACGAAAAATGCGGTACCAAAATCGAAAGGCGCAATGGTATAGCGAAAGGTGCCTTCCAAAACTAAGCAAAGTATCAAGAAACAGGATCATTTCGTTAGAAATAAAGAAAAGACTACTGAACTGTTACTTAATATCAAGCCTCCTGAGAGATGAAGAGGAAACTTGAGGTAATAGTAATGTTCTACAGAAGGATGCAGAGAATTTCATAGACTTAATGGCGAATGATGCCTTTCAAAAACTAAACAAAATACTAAGTATTAGAAAATTTAATTAGAAACAAAGAAAATATTGCTGAATTGTAATATTTATGAATGTTGGACAGTTTCCTCACATATGAAGAAAGGTCTTAAGGAGACAAAGATATGGATCTACAGAAAGATGCTGAGATTATCATAGACGGAGGAAGTTTTAAGTAAAATAAACACTTATACTTAGAATCAAAAATAGACATTTGATATTTCTAGTACAGATAATGAGGAAAGAAGGGTTGGCGAATTTAATACACAGAGGACAATAGAGAGCCGTCTACCCAAGGAGATTGTGTAAATGAATGGCAGAACAGGGACTGGGATTGGTAATAATGTAATGCACATTACTGAGAGCTGCATAGAATAGGAAGTTGTGGAGAGCTATGATCATTCACACTATTGGGAAATCCGTTAAAATATTCTCTGCTGATTTCCGAATGCAATTTCTACACTGTAGGCGGCCACAACGGTCAAGCCTTCCGCTAATGGTTTTGTCTAGTATTTCGCGCGGGAAAAGAAACGGTAAAAAACACAGCAACTGAAAAATAAAAATAAAATATTAAAGAAGGGAAGAAAATAAATATTAAAGAAACCTAATGATAAAAACAAACAATATGAAAATATCCATGAAAAAAAAATTGAGAAACTGAAAGTTTTAATTTAAAACGAGAAAAATAAAAAGAGGATTTTTTTGTCTTAACAAAACCGTTGCAAAATTTTTCTATATGTTAGTAAAGTAATTTAATTTGAAAATTTTCCAGTTAAAATATTCTGGAATGAAACGGTAAAAAGAAAAAAGAATCTATTAATTACTAGTTGGCATATTTAATCTTTTAGTTATACCTTTTCCCCAAAACGAGACATCGCAAGCCACTCGCTGCTCTATCGTTATTTCTATGGAGTGTCTTCAGGTGAAAAGCACTCCTTAGCTCCACCAGTCATAACCTTCACGACTAAGAACCCCCATGCCACGCACATTGTTGCGAACCGCCCTCATTCTCTTAGTATTCTCCTGTTGAGATGTAAGTTCAACTCAAGCAGCTTTTTATCGCGAACCAACTCCCAAGAGTTTGCTTCCTCGGTCACTAGAATCTTAACCTGTTCAAGTCTTGGCTTAACCGTTATCTTCACATATATCAGCATAACCTATGTCTTTTACTCTCTAACTCTCTACCTCGAGTGGCTCTCGGGCTTGTACAAGGTGAACACCATAGTAGAAAATCTTATATGAATTCCTGATCATACAATTTTTTTTTCCTAATTTGCAAATTATTTCTATGGTAAAATTATTCATAATAGATTTCTAAATTAATCCAATACTATAAAATAATTAACTAATAAATAAAATGTCATACATGACACCCAACTCGTCCAAACTACCGGCTATATACAACCGTTTTCTCAGAGCAATGATTTAAATTACAATTCTTCATCAGATCGTAGAGTATTACAAGCAAAGAATTTTGCCAAATAAACAAAACGACATAACTTCCAACAGCGGCAATAACTAAAATGTATAGTATATGTAACAAGAAGCGAGAATAATAATATAATGAAAATGACTTTCCGCACAAAACAAAACGTAACTCAACAATTAGTTGAGTTCAGAAGACTATTTTCCTAAAAAGCAGTTTTAAGAGAAAGATTTTATCAATGTCGATCCACAAGAACGCAAATTGTTTTGTCAATGCATACCGATTTTTTCTTGTATAGAAACGGCTATCATAACATTACTGTTAATTTAACTGGGTTGATGTAAAAATAAAAGTTACCTGGTCGGACAGCTGTTGTATTCTGGGGCGTATTTGAAACTAGAATTAATTTATTATTAAGTCGAATTGATTTATCTTACTCCAGGTTACTCAGAGTCAGTGAGAAGAAATTATTTTTCAATTCATTTACGAATGAAGATCTTTTCTTCTTAATATAGAATACTTTACTTACACAAACTCCATGACTTAACCCTTCAATAATGTCGACGGTTTTAGACGAAAACAAGCATTGTTATAATAATAATAATAATTATTATTATTAGTAGTAGTAGTAGTAGTAGTAGTAGTCGTAAATTTAGATTTCTATAATAAAATGATCATAATAGATTTCTATAGTAAAACACTGCTATGAAATAAGCGATAAGTGAATCGATTCTACCAGGAATGTTTGCAGTTGTTCCTTACCACAGAAAATCATTTTTCATTCTCTATTGCAATGCATTTCTATAGTAAAATAATTTTACAATAGAATCCTATAGTAAAGCACTGCTATAAAATAATTAAGAGATAAATAAATCGATTCTTCCAGGGATATTTGCATTAGTTTCTGGCCACAGAAAATCCATCATGTCAAAGCCTGACAAAAATCTTTGAGTTATCTAAAGCGAGCTTCAACATTCTTATCTAAAACTTGACAGACTCTTTCAGCAATTACCATCAATACATCAGCAGTTGGTCTATAGAAACGAAAGCCCCATTGAAAGAAGACTGAGAGGTGAGATGATTAACTAATTCAGAGTTGATTAGAGGTTCTAGTACATTGCTAAAAAGATGTAGACGGCTAATAGGCTGTAGAAGTATCAGACTCTTCGCCCGAATTCTTAACGACTGGTACAACAAAAGAGGATTTCCAACAAGTAGGAAAGCAAAAAGCAGTCAGGCATTTATTGTAGAGTTTAGAGAGAACAGGAACCATGTCATGAGCACATTATGTGAGGACTATTGTAGGGATAACCATCATGTCCATATGCTTTGTGGGGATCCAGTTTCAAGATGATCGTAGAAATCATGGACAGTTATATGCATATCAAACAGTAGAGACTCAGTTTGAAGGGAAATTCAAGAAAAGATATTCCAAATGAGTTAGGAGTAGAAGTGGAAGATAATTTACGAGCAAAGCATTCTACATTATCAGCAGAAGAGGATAACAGCTCAAATTAGTTTAAGAGGGGAGGGATACGTGACTTACACTTATTTAACACAGAGCCGCCTGTTATAACGGGAACCAAACTTGTTAGAGGTTTTACGGTGCCTCATTCTATCCGCGAACAAAGACTTAGCCTTATCGGGGACACGTTTACTGTTATTACGTTAGTACAGTGTTTGTTGTGTGCTACAGCGACTGAAAAGGAAGGAGTGAGCCAAAAAGATAAATGTCTGACCTGGTATTTATGAGATGGCACAGAAGTATTGTTACCCGCTTTTACTCAAGCAAAACTTCAATGTCACTATTATCAATGAGAATGCTAAACCTTTCACTCCAGGGGCGTTGCGAAGAAAATCACGAAATGAATTTCAGTTGGCACGATGGTAACAGAAATGTGTCTTGTGAATAAGGGGTTCATATCTAATAGATGAGTCAAAAGAAATATAAACAGATACTGCAGTATGATTAAAATTATCAAGGAAATAGAGTTGCGATGCTCGACAAGAGCAAGGAGAGGAGGTTAATACAAGTAAAGAAGCATGTTGCTTAGAATCATTATGTAAACGATTAGGGAAATGTAGTATTTGAATAGGAGACTGAGTAACGGAAAAAATTGAAAGTCTGAATACTGGCAACATCAGTAACATTAAAATGATTAAGTTTGACTCAGACAGAGAAATTGAAAATATTTATGGAAAAAAGCAAGCAGCATGTGAAGTGAGAAATATAAAAAAGTTCTTACTTTTAATAGGCGTCGTAGGGATAAAATCAGCTCGGGAAAGATCTGTTATGTTACTTATTTAAGTCGTGTAGTATTGTTGTAGAGTAGTTTTCACAGTGGAGGCTTGTATTTCAATAAGTCGTCCTAAATTAGGTTCGACGTACAAAACGTTAGGAACTTGAAATAAGAGTTAATGACGCAGCAGCAATCTAGTTGTGATGGTTGATACTTCAATGTCCGACATCGACTGACTCGCTCAACACCACTGAGTTCAACTGGCGACTGCTACTACTACTTATTATCTGTGAGAGAGTCTATTACAATAGAATAGGTATTATGGTATAACAAGTATTCACTCGTTCTTCGAGCCGCCGTTAGCTATCAAAACTGTTCTCCCGGCCCTTGACACAACAATTGACTTATTGTGAAATCGAGTTGTTGTCACGGCTCTCTCAAGAAGTTACTATCTCAATTTCTTTAAAAAATAAAAAAACAAACAAACAAACAAAAACCTCCAAAAAACAACAGCATGTGAAGGGAAGAATATAAAAAAAGGTCTTATTTATAATGAGCGTTGCAGAGATAACGTCAGCTCGGGAATGATCTGTCATGTTACTTATTTAAGTCATGTAGTATTCACTCGTTCCTCGAGCCGCCGTTGGCGATCAAATCTGTTCTCTCGGCCCTTGACATAGCAATTGACTTATTGTGAAATTGAGCTGTTGTCAGGGCTCTCTCAAGGAGTTACTATCTCCACCCATTAAATACACACACACACACACACACACAAAAAAAAAAAAAAAAAAAAACAATAAAACAAAACAGAAACAAAAACAACAACAAAAAAAAGAATGTAAAAAGTTCTTACTTGTAATGGGCGTCTCAGGAATAACATCAGCCCGGGAAAATATGTTATGCTATTTAAGTCGTGTAGTATTCACTCGTTACTCGAGCCGTCGTTGGCTATGGAATCTGTTCTCTGGGCCATCGACGCGGCAATTGACTTATCGTCAAATCGAGCTGTTGTTACGGTTCTCTCAAGAAGTTAGTAATGAAATCCGGTAAAATGAGAGATTATTGCCCTTTGGATGTCTCGTGTAGGCAGGAATGTGAACTATCTGATACAAGAGTGTCACGATATCCAAAGTCATATTCCGGGTGTCCGCGGAATTGACTGTGGTTTTACTGAATAAAGCCCATTTTCTGTTTAATATATTTTTATAATTTGTCCCTTGCTTTTACCCTGTTTCATTTCCTTTCCTCATTGTCCCTCTACATAACTCCCTCGCATCCCTCTAACTCCCCTCTCTTTCAATAACCACGCCCCACTATTCGCTACATCCCCTCATTGCCAATATCCGCATCTCTCCCTATCTCTCGCACTATCACTCATCTCCATCCCCCTTTCTCTATACCGCTCCCTTTTCCCTTTCCCTCTCTTTCCGTCTCTCTCACTATCTTTCTCACTCTCTCTCACTTTCTTTCTTACAACCTCCTTCGCTCTTCCTACTCTCTTCTTCATTGCTCTTGATTTCCAATTCAAAAATATCCGTCATCTCCAACGGGTCTTTTTTGGTTACCCCCCCAAAAAAAAACAAGGCAATAAGACCACTAAAACGCAAGAGACTACTGTGTGGAATGCAAATGGGAAGATTTTAGAAGTAACCAGCATCCCAATTCAAGACAGGGAACAAAGGATAACCCTGTACTCCTGTTCAAAAGACCAAATTGAGTACGTATATTGAAATAATAAATAGTTCTGCTCACTTATAGTAACGGTAAAGAAATTACATTATAATAATAGTAATAACTATCAGAGAAAAGTTCTATTATATGAACGTAATTAACAATAGAAATGCATTGTAAATGAAAAACAATTTTGTAAAGAGAGAAATGACATCCATATTTTACATTAAATAGCGCTTGTTTTCATTTCATTGGGTATAGATAAAATGTGATCCTTATTTAAATAAATGCGTTTATTTTGCAAATTCAACATATTGGTCTGTTAATTTACAAACCGTAGAGACAAATTATGATTTCATTCATCTTTGTTCGAGTGTAAATTGTTTTTGGTAGTCTTCATTCAAAAGAGAAATGTTGAAACACTATGATGTCAAAGTTGAAATCTCTTAGGTGGCTACACAAAACAACGTTTCCTGTGCTTATAAAAGCAAGCATATTCCAAATATCTCTCTTTACAAAAGCTGATCAATTTTAAGAATCGGTCTTATGATAAGTACGCGAGAGACATATCTAGTTTGTAAGCTGAAGTCCGAAAATGTATGGTGTTGTATTTCGCTCCAACTCTTTTATTGTCTTCGCTTTTACGAACACTGACATCAATTTTACCGCCGCAATTTTTTTATAATGTGCACTGGAGTCACTTAATCACAGACCTCAAGACACCCAGTAATAAGGATTGAAATATGCAGAAAATAAATCTACACTGGGCAAGTCGTTTAACGTGGAGAGAAGCTTATTGTTTTCGAAAGCCTATACTGATGAGTTAAAAGATGTCTCACTGGCAGAAGAGAAGAAATTCAACGATTTCTTAAAATGTATCCACATTTTTCACCGAATCAACTATTGCCAATGGACCGGAGATTCTGCCAAGAAGATATGGTGACATGCCAAATTCTCTTCTCTGAAGGAAACAGTAAATCCGGAATAGAAGATAACAGGAAAATCTCAAAAATCTATGGCTGCCAGACTCCTCCAGTCTCTTTGATGAAACATGTTTCACCTGCGTGGGACTCGATAACAATTGTAGCGTATACTGTAGACGTTCAATCTTTATAAAGTTTTCTTCGCGAAGCCATGTTTGTAAATATATTTGATGCAGTGAGACACTTTTTACATTTATCAATATATTTGTAAGTGAATGCAAATAGCATAAAAATAAAATAAATGTTTTTTCCCCCATTAAAATCAAAGAAAAACTAAGCAGGCAAATAATCTAATATTTGTCGACTTAATGTTATTCATTGGTTGGAATTAAATTCTGGTTCAGGTCATTTTTGATTTCCCTGGATGTTGACAGGAAAAACTTGGCAAACATTATTCGCAGCAGTGGACCTCGAAGCCAGAGACGCATGACTAGAAAACAGAAGCCATATTCCTAGGTTTTGCTTTACTTTTCGGTTGCTATTGCTAATTTACTTAGGAGACAATCCGTTGTCAATAAAGATTGCAAAAGACCTGCTTGTTATCAACACATATTTAGCGTCGGAACAGTTAAGAGTTTTGTTTTATTTTTATGAAAGAGAAAAGAGAGAAAAGTCGTAGAAGTTAAAAGACGGCGTAGAAAAAGGAGAGTAATGGGGAGAGAAAGAAGAGAAGTAGTTAAGGAAGAAGAAAAAGAAATGAAGTAAGGAAAAAGGAAGGTCGAAAAGTGGATGAAAAAAGGAGAATAAGGGAGCAATAGAAATAAGAAATAAAAAAGGAAAGAAGAAAAGTGAACGAGGAAAAGAATCAAATGGAGAGAAAGAAAAAGAGAAACATAAACGACGACAGAAACGAAAACAAATACAAGAAAACGAGAGAAGATAAATGAAAAAATGAATATAAAAAGGATCAACAAAAACGTTGTTGTTCATCGTTCTCTTCTCGCTATCGTTTGTATGTTTTTGTTGTTACATTTTATACTGGCTTTGAGTGGAAAAGATTCTGATAGACTCATTGAAGGCAGCCCATACCTAATAATCCGGGCTTTAAAGAAATACAAATGATTGTACTCAAAAGTACAGTTTACATTTTATGAAGGGTTTTATCGATGCAAAATTTTTGTGTGTTTTTAGGCTCTTTTTATATTTTTTGTGCAAATGTTCTATAGAAAATTCTGTTTCTACATTTCTGGTTGAGGCCCGGTTCCTTGATGACCTTTCCTCTAATTTGCAGTGGAGCCGGGGCGATCTATCCTATAAAGCCTGATAACTATCACATTGATTGGCGTCGAAAAGTTGAACATTCGTCGGATGGCATTTTTGCGCCCGCCTTTTAATATGTAAGCTATGCTAAATATTATACAATTTGAAATTATATTTTTCTTTTCTTTAATTTCATTTTAAGTCTCTTTGACTTTATTTAAATTAAGTTTTTCATTTTATTTGTTTCTTATTCTTTTTATCTATATTTTAAAACATTTTCCATATAATTCCAGAACAATTATTCCGGCATAATGTATGTGTCTTGTCTTTTTCGATGTTTGTATACGCATTTGTGTATATGCATGTGGTATATATATATATATATATATATATATATATATATATATATATATATATATATCTGAGGGTATGCGCGTGGGTAAGTATCGTGTCGGCGGACTCTTCGTTTTATTTTCTCTCTTTCCTCCGATTGCAAATGGCTATAGGTGGACTAATCGGACAATGTTGTGTTTTTTGACTGACGTTTCTTTGAGTGAGAATTTTAAATTTTAATTTTTGGGCCCTAGGGGAGGTTGAGATATAACCCCAAATGTATAATCTACTTTGTTTTTTATTTGTTTCTTTCCCTTTACTTAATGAGTCTCTCGATAACCCTTGTGCTAACTTGTAGGTCGGGTGAAGAAAAGCCAAATGCAACCGACCAGATACAGAAATAATGTCAAGATAAACCGCTTCACGGTCAGTACTCTCTGTCCGTACCAAAAAAAAAAGCTGATGTAGACAAACTCCGTACCCATCAGTGGCTACGAAGTACAGGGTTAGAAGCTGAAACCGAAGGTTTTATTCTTGCTGGACAGGACAAATGCTTACTAACTAGAAATTACCAAGCACACATACTAATAATTTGTTAGCCCAAATGGCAGATTCTGTGATAAATATCCAAAAAGAACTGACCCTCTTGTATCAGGGTACGAGGTATTGGCACCATTGAATATTAAACACAGCGTGACCGAGTAGACCAATATCTGCAGTGGAAAATCTGCAACACTTAAGGAAAGGAAACTGCAAGAAATTGGTATGAACACCACCCAGACCCAGTTACGGAGAAATGATCTGTAACAATTTTTATGGGATTTTACAATACAAACAGAGTAATCAAAGCTAATCGCCCAGACATCTTTATTAAAGACCACAAAGACAAAATATGCCTCCTTATTGACATGGCAGTCCCTGCAGACTGTAATGTATGTTTGAAGATCTTCAAAAACTACCAGAATGCAAGGATCTTGAAATAGAAATCTAAAAAATGTGGCAGATGAGGACATCAGCAATTCCAGTTGTAGTTGGAGACTTCGGATTGATTGCAAAAGATTCTTATAGACACATTGAAGGGATTATTCGTAGCCTATGCCTTAGAAAAATACAAAAACTTGTTATCACAAATACAGCTCACACCTTACGAAGGGTGTTATCTATTTAAAACATGTGTGATTTTTTTTCCAAAACTGCACAGTTTAAAGTATAATGTTGCCATTTCTGACCTTAGGTCTCGAATAGAGACCTGGAAAGAAATGAGTGTACACCAGAAATCAAAAGAAATGTAATAATAATAATTATAATAATAATAATAATAATAATAATAATAATAAATGATCAAGCGGAAATATAACATTAAATCCCTAACTGAAATGTCATCAATCAAGGAAATGCTGAAGCAGAAACTTCAGCTAAAGGCGCAGAGAACAAGACGATACGAAAAACGTTGTAGGTTCTATCGCCAAAATAAAATATTCCGAACGGATTTTAAGAAATTTTACAGGGAAATTGGAAAAAAACCTATATATGTCGAAAGGCCACCATCGATTGATAAGGTACAGATATTTTGGGAAAATATTTGGAGCAGCCCAAAGGAATATAACCCAAATGCAGAATGGATACGGCGTGAAGAAGAACGACTGCTGGATACACCACTGCAAGAATGAGAAAATATATCCACAGATGATGTTAGGCAAGCTCTAACTAAATCCCCAAAATGGAAATCCCCATAAAATGACAAGTTACCCAATTTCTGGCTCTATCATCTCTCATCTATCTATGAAATTCTTGCAAAAACATTATCAACGCTTGTAAATAATCCCAATAAAATCCCGGAATGGATTACTGAAAGTATTACACACCTCATACCAAAAACAACTGAAACAGACGACCCGAAAAATTATAGACCGATAACATGTCTCTCCACAACGTATATGTTGATCACGTCTGTACTGACGAACCGTACTTATTCCTTTTTCGAAACAAACAGCATTCTCCCACTGGAACAGAAGGGATGCAGAAGAGGTTCATATGGCTGCAAAGATCAACTACTGATAAATAAAATGATCCTGGAAAATTGCAGGAATCTTAGTGCAGCGTGGATTGATTATCCTAAAGCCTTTAATAGTGTTCCACATTCTTGGATCCTTAAGACTTTGGAAATGTAAAAAGTCTCTCCTGTGGCATTAAATTTCCTTAAGCACAGCATGGGAATGTGGAACACCAAACTATACCTTAGTCATACCGGGGGCACTGCCATATCCAACCGTCTGAATATCCAACGTGGAATCTTTCAAGGAGACTCTCTGTCACCCCTTCTGTTTTGTTTATCCTTAATCCCTCTTACACATGAACTGAACAACAGTAGCTATGGTTACAAAATAAATATTCAATCACCTAATCTACATGGATGATCTCAAACTCTTTGCCAAAGACGACAATGAGTTGAAAGGCCTTCTCAATATTGTAAAATACTTCAGTGACGACATAGGTATGGACTTCGGATTAGATATATGTGCAAAGTAACATTCAAGAAAGGTAGAATTACAGAAACACCCTTAATAGATTTAGATTTTGTCACAAAGATTAGGGAACTGGAGCATGATGAAGCTTATAAGTACCTAGGAATTAGCGAAGGAGATGGCATACAACACCCCCAAATGAAGGAAAAATAAGAAAAGAGTACAACAAGCGTGTACGTCTGGTACTAAATACTGAGCTAAACTCAAAAAACAGAATGTCAGCCATAAACACATTGGCTGTCCCTGTGCTGCAATACAGCTTTAATGTTCTTAACTGGACCATAGCTGAAATTAAGCTAATGGACGCCAAAACGAGAAAGCTTCTCACTTGCTATCGCATGCATCATCCCAAAGCTGATGTTGATCGTCTGTATGTACCCAGATCCGAAGGAGGCAGAGGATTAGTTCAACTAGAACTGTCCTACAAAATTACAATTAGCCTCCAAAGATACTTGGAAGCTACATAAGACTGGATGATGGTATGCGTCAAGGAACATGAAAGTAGTAAGCGTGTTTACTCCGTAATAAAAGAAGCCAACAAATTCAAAATGGAGTTTCAAATGGGCGTAGAGATGCAACTACAGCACAATACACCGGCTGAAACTGCAAAATACCTAAAAAAGACAGCAAAGACGAATGAAACCGACCAGATACAGAAGCGGTGGCAAGATAAACCGATTCATGGCCAATATTCTGCCCGTAGCAAACAAGCTGACGTAGACAAAACCCGTACCCATCAGTGGCTACGTAGTTCAGGGTTGAAAGCTGAAACTGAAGGTTTTATACTTGCTGCACAGGACCAATGATTGCTAACTAGGAATTATCAAGCACATGTACTGAAATATTGTGTCAGCCCAAAATGCAGACTCTGTAATAAATATCCAGAAACGATTGATCATCTTGTATCAGGTTGCACGATATTGGCACCCACTGAATATAAAACCCGGCATGACAGAGTGGGACAATATCTGCACTGGAAAATCTGCAACTTCTACGGGAAGGAAACTGAAAGAAAATGGTATGAACACCACCCAGATCCGGTTACGGAGATAGGACCTGTTACTATTCTATGGGACTCCACAATACACACTGACAGAACAATCAAAGCCAACCGCCTAGATATTGTTATTAAAGGCCACAAACAGAAAAAAGTGCCTTCTTATTGATTTGACAGTCCCTGCTGACTTCAGTGTATCTTTGAAGATATTCAAAAAGCTGTCAAAATACAAGGACCTTGAAATAGAAATCTCGAAAATGTGGCATATGGGAACATCAACAATCCCTGTTGTAGTTGGAGCCCTAAGATTGGTTGGAAAAGATTCCAGTAGACTAATTAAAGGGATTCCTGGAAGTTCATGCCTCAAAGAAATACAAAAAATTGTTCTGACAAGTACAGCCCACACTTTACGAAGGGCTTTATCTATGTAATATTTTTTTTTTGTCAGTGGAAAGTGTCATGATGCCATTTCTAACCTTAGGTCCCTGGGCGGGACCCGAAAAGAAATGTGTAAACGCCAGAAATCCAAGAAAATAATAATAATAATAATGGTTTTATGCACGTAAAATGTGTGTGACCTTAGGTTCTTTGTTCTTTCAAAAAATGATCAGTGGAAAATGTCATGATATCATTTCTAACCTTAGGTCACTGGTTGAGAACCGGAAAATCACAACAACAATAACAACAACAACAACAACAAAAATAATAATATTAATAATAATAAAATAATAACCATAAAAAATTGCTACTATAGAGATATAGAAACTAAAAGCGTAAGAAAAATAAAAAAAAAAATGTAGCAAAACAACAATAACATATGTATAAACAAATATATATATATATATATATATATATATATATATATATATATATATATATAGTAAATATATCGACCATTAGACAAAGAGAAAACTATCTTCGTACTTGATTTTCTACAACCACTTTTCCCTGCCTATATTTTTTTGTATTTTGATGGGGAAATTGTTCTGGACATTTTTCCATTTTGAAACGATTAGCGAAATGATACTCGTTGTCTTTGGCAAGAGCAACGAGAAAGAAAAATGAAACAATGACTCCAAAATGTATAAATAAATAAAATAAACAAAAAAAAGAAAAAAAAAAAGAAAGAAATTGACGTAAACTACGAGAAAACATTTTTGAAAGTTCTTTGAAAGTATTGAATAGCGCTCCAAATAAGCTATGCATCTGCATAAAACTCATCAACCCTTGCAGAAGGCTTGCGCATGCGCCTACAGGTTTCTGCCCACCATCTCTTATTTATCTTTTTTATAAAATGTTCCGTTAGAGATATTTGCTGAAATGCGGTTAACTCAGCCTGACACTAAGATAAAGTTAGTTAAAAGAGATTTATTTTTGTTTGCTGTCAGTTCACTCAATACAAGGCTCAAGGCCACTCAAGTTAGAGGGTTACTGAGTGTGATTGTTATAAGTAAGAGAGAAGGAGAAAAGAAGAGATGTCCGTTATTGGGACGTGTAGGATAGATATCGATTGACCCTGTACTTGAAGAGACCAGGTTTATAATTCACAGGGAAGCATCCTTTTGGGGGTTTCTTTCACAAAGGAAGAATTATGGGGAGTGAAGATGTACGAGTGTGACTTTCTTCGTATCAAAGAGACACAAAGAGAAGAGGGGTGACTTGAGAATGGTATGGGGGCACAAAAGGAAGAAGGATGGTTTGAGAATGGTATGGCAGGTACTAGAACTAAAGAATGTAACACATCCTGACACTTGCCATAATAATCACGATAGAGTAGGCTAGTAAGGTTTCGTTCGTGTGGTAAGACTTGTATTGTGGAGAATAATTCATTACTCACAAAGACGCGTAAGCGATTTTGCCGAAGCTGAGCAGTGTGGATTGGCCAGCAAAAGCGCAGATATGGCAGTAATTTCCATTCTTGAAGAATATGATATGCTTGTCTTTCAAAAATAATGGTGGGGAGGCTACTCTAACTTAAAAATCAGCATTCGAAGAATTTAACCTCGGTTCGAATATTGAACTTTATAAATAATCGATTATGAAAGCCGCTACGCATTCTCATATTATTATATACCGTACCTATGAACACTAATGGGTATGTTTCAATCCTCATAAATACGTTGGACACTATTGTAATATGCTTTTTAAGTAGTCCGCCACTAGCAGTGGTTTACCTACTTCACGGCGCTGGCGAGTCTTGTATTTTGTTGATGTTATAAAGATTACCATTTCATTTCCAACCTCCGTTTTGGTTATTCCTCATTCTGTAACCTTTTTTAGGTTACAACACATATTAAGAAAGAGGAAAAGAAAAAGAAGCAAGTAAAGAAGATGATGGAAAGAAAGAATTGGGGAAACGAAGAATGAAAAGAAAAAAAGAAAGAATAAAAAAAAGAGGAGGAAGAAAAAACAAAGAATGAGAAAAGGAAGAAAACAGAAGGAAAGAAAAAAAAGAACGTAATAACTGAGTAAAGAAAGAAACAAAAAAAAATGAAAGAAAAAGACAGAAAACCAAAAAAAAAAAAAAAAAGGAAAGAAAGAAAAGAACGGAAAAAGAATCAAAGAAAGAAACTAAGAGGATTCTGGGAAATAAATAAGGAAAGAAAGGAAAAAAGAAGGAAAGAGTAAATAAGTAACTAAATAATGAAAGAAGGCGAGAGCAACAAAAGAAGCAAACGAGAAAAAAGAAAGGACAAAGCGATGCAATGAGGAAGGGAAGTAGGAAAAAGGGAGGAAGGAAAAATGGAAGAAAAAGGGTTAAAATAAAGGTAAAAACGGTATGAAGAGACAGAGAGAGAGAAAGAGAGAGAGATAGGAAGAAAAGAAACGGTGGAAACAATGCAAGAAGAAAGAATGAAAAAAAGATTTTTGTAAAACTCTTAGAAGTCGACATCTGTGTTTAAAATCACCATTCCAATTCCAGGTTCTTTACCTAGATTCAAATACCCTCCAGTGGCGCCGATGAACAATGTAAAATTCATTTGTTATTCATTTATTCTAATAAAAATAATTAATTCTGATGAGAAATTCAGTATAATTGTAAAAGAGAAACGTAACTAAAACCTTTTGTAGATAAATTATTAAAAAGTTATACAGAAACATACTTAAATTAAAGAAAAAAAAGCATTTATTCTTATCAGTAACAATGTTAACTTAGCATGCAAAACAGCTTGTCTAATTATATGGGAGTCGATTGATAGGTAATGTATCGTATTGTGCGCTGTTGGAAATATTTTTGGACTATTAATATTGTAATTTCTTCTGCTTTATCTTTACAAAAACCACATCAGACCAAAAATGGAATATTTCTGGGCCGGACTTACTCAAAGAGCTTTTCCGCGGTCTTATTTGCCAAAACTCTGCTTGTCGATTTTTCTGTCTTCGGGCAGAGATCTCGACTGGGGAGTCTCGTCTGAGAGATAGACAGCCACCCGGCCCCGTGTATGCGGGGCCTACGGGGAATTTTTACCCGAAATGGGGAGAAATATGTAAACTTTCAGCTATGCACAATCGATTTCTCAGATCAATGGTTAAAATGACTTCGAGTGAATGAAAACCGTAAGTCTTAGCGAGGATTATCTTTCTTCGAACCTTGTGGACTGGCGCCACAAAATCACAAAAAAAGGATTATACCAAATAGCATAAACCAAATTACTTGAAGATTTTCAACAACAGCAACAACTAAAATGTAATCTTGAGAAAATAGTGGCATAATCAAGATGCCGACGTTCCACACCACTTCAAACAAAAGGTTAGGAAGGAAACCCCCTTCAGTACTGGAAAGAGCAATAACTGAAAAATCGTTTTAAGAGAGCTTTTTTTTTTACAAATTTCAAATGAATCGTTATAAAGAATCAACTAAGAAGACCTTACTTATTCATCAGCTCGCATAATTTCAAAGTTAAATGAATTGAGTTCATTTTGAAAGGTATTACATTATTCTAAATGTTCTAAATCTTGTCTTATAGCATTGGAGACTTTACTTATCAATCAGTCTTCGTAATTTTCAAGTGTAATTATTTGGTTTCGTTTCGATACAAGTTTCACAATTCTATCTTTTCAGAAAATACTTTCACGAGTTTAGAGGCCATTTATCTCAATCAATTCTTGTATTACCGTTAAGATTTTTTTTTGTAGAAATTGATAGACGAAGCAAATAGATTTCGAAGTTTTAAAAGATTCTTGTTTACTCGTCAATGCTGTTTAGAAATATAGAGGAATATTTCGCAAAGTCTACTGTGGAAAATGGCTTGCATGCAAATAGACAACGAATTATTTGAACACACCTAAATATAAAGAAGATTGCGATAAGGATTGATCCCTTTCCATACTCAATTATAGCAAACTTTAAGAAATAATGTATTTTTCTAAAGCATTAATGGTTTTTTTTTATTTATTAATCCGACAGATTTTACAACTTTAAACGTTATTTTTAATGGATACATATATTCAAATCGGTAGACGAAAATAAATAAATATATTGTTTAATGAATAAACAGAGCTCTACTCAAATATGAGTATCCATTAAAAATAGTCTTCTTGGTAAGATGGTAAACTATATACGCGTCCTGCTTAAGACAATAAACTACATTTGACAGCAAGAACTTTGATCAGGAGGTTTTGAGGAGCATGAAACCACATCTTAATTGCTAGTGTTCCCTGGTTCAACCTGACTTGAGATGGTAGCGACATGCCAAGGTCATATCTACGGGCAAATAGTTATCTTCCCCATAAAGGAGTAAAAACACTATAGAAGTATAAAAATAGGGTTTAATATCAGCAATATCTTTTCGGAAAAATTATTAACAGCAATACATTTTTGGAAAAAATATTACCAGCAATAAAAATCTTGTCGGCATTAAATTGATATGCCGTAAACCAAACCAAACCAAACCATTAAAAATAACGTGTAAAGTGATAAAATCTGACAGATTAAGAAAGAAAAAATCCATTAGTTCTTAAAAAAATGCTTTATTTACGTTTGGATACGAGGTTAGGTAGATATGAAAATTTTGAGAGTTTGTGACGAGGAGAATTTAGCTTAAAGCACTATTCTACTTGGCCTGCTTAATTAACTCCTTCGTAGCTCAGTCGGTCTAGTGCACTTCAGATCCAACGACAACCCCCCCACCCCTGCCCAGGTGGGACGCTGGTTCGAATCCTTCGGGAGAGCGCATATTTTTCTCTTTAATAAGATTAATTGAATATTCAAGCCGATAGAAAAAAAATATACTGTTTAATAAATAAACGGATCGTCTACTCCACTAAAAAAATAACATTTATGGCAATAATGTATATAATTGATTAAAATGCATTATATGGGGGAGAGTGCTCAATAACAGAGATAAAACGTTTGTAAATATAGACAGTGCAAACATAGGAACCAACACTGCATTGTGACTACAAATTTCACGCTTCAAGAGATCAACGAACCATATTTTTGAAATAAGGGAGTTAGCATAGCGTGTCTACATTGTTCATATCTATTAATATGATTTCTTATAAGTTTTTATCTCAAAACAAAGAATTTCATCATATGTTGCCAGAAAGCGAACCTTTTTTTTTGATGATTTTGAAACAAATTACTTGATTATTCCCCTTACTTTTTCAACTTCTTATTTAAATTGAAACAAAAGCCAACTGTATTATAATTCGAGGTTCACTTTCATTTAGAATCAAATTTAGTCGATTTTGAGTTTTGATATTGTTGTCTGAAAAATTATAATTTCTATGGAACCTGTCTAATTGTAATTTGCAGGAAGTCATATTGAATTAGGCCTCCAAGAATAGCGTGATAGTGAAATTAATCAAGCGTTCAGCTTTCATTTAATTAAATGTAACACATTCGGCTCTAATTATATTTTAGTTTGTAACGATATTTCTTGCAAATTGTAGATGTTTCTGCAAGAAAAAGTGTAATTAATATTAAGTATTCTTTTATCGATTTGCTTGTGTGTTGTTCAGATGAACACAAGAACAGAAAGAACAAAGGAGAAGAGAAGAGAGAGAGAGGGGGGGAAGAGAATAGAGATAAAGGACAAAGGGAAAAGAAGAGGGAGAAATTGAAAAGTGAAGAGAAAAACAGAAATAGAAAGAGCCAAAGGGAAAAAGAGAAAGAGAAATGGTAAAAGAAAAAAGAAGATAGACGTAAAAGGGGAGGAGAAGAGAGAAAAAAGAACGAGAAAAGAAGAGAAAAGACAAAAGGAAAGAAAAAAGAAAAAGGGCAATTGGAAAGAAAAAGAAGAGAAAGGGCAAAGGGGGAAGAGGAGAATAAAAAAGGCAAACAGAAAAAGGAGAAAGAGAAAGTACAAAAGGGAAGAGGGGGGAGTGAGAGATAAATAGCAAAAAAGAAAAGGGAAGTGAAGAAAGAGAAAAGACAAAGGGGAAGAGAAGAAAAAGAAAACGTAAAGGTGAATAGAAGGAAGTGAAAGGGCAAATGGGAAGTGATGAGCAAGAAAGGGGAAAGGAAAAGAGAAGGAAGTGAGAGAGAAAGGGAAAACGTAGGAAAAAGAGAGAAAAGGTCAAAGGGTAAGAGAAAAAGTGAAAGGCCAAAAGAAAAAGAAAAGAGAGGAAGTTAAAAAAGAAGGGAAGATGTGTGGCTTTGGGCGCTTTCTTCGAACGTGGATCTTCATCTCACGATGATGTAAGTGAAACTCTGTCTTTTTTCTCTCGAGTGGAGCCCTTATATATCTTATTCTCATCCGGGTGCTCCATGTATGCACAGCATAAGCACAGTTAGTTCCTTTATCTGTTTACATGTCGGGGGTTGCTATGAACATCGTGCGAGGCGCTAATCTGCTCCGCGTGGCTATGTGGATACCTTTTAGCTCAACCTTTTAATGTACCTGGTTTCGTTGAATCTTTTTTGAGAAATAGTGTGACCTCACTGTATAATGGGTTTGTACAGTTTAACTTAGAACAAAAGATAGTTACTGACATTAAATTCGATTCAAACTTCTGGCAATTCTTGGAGTCATTCACATACTACACGGGTATAAAACAGGAAGCGAGAAAAAAGTGAAAAGGAGAAAGAAAAGTGGTATAAATAAGAGAGAGAGAGAGAGAGGAATAAATCATCATCATCATCAAGTCGATAATTTTCGGATTCTCCCAACTTGTTTCTTTCAACCATCTTTGTCAGACATCGCTGTTGATAGGTCCTCCAGATGGTATCCAGAGTCATCAACAATTTGGTCAATGTAGTTGTAATGAGGTCTTCCAACCACACTTTTGCCGTGCAATGGGTTCCGTAGTAGGGTGTCACTCACAAGTTCTAAGTTACTTATCCAGAAGCTAGCCAAAGCGTAGAAAAAAAAGAGATAGGAGGAAAGTGTCCATACAGGCGTTTCTTTGTTGGGTGTTTCTTCCAGTTGATGTCCAATGCAACTTACTCCTAATAAAAACACTTGAGATACTCATGCCAGCGTACATGCTCACTGCTAAGAATGCCCTTGACATGTTCATGCCAGCTTACCTTCTTACTGCTAAAAAGGCCTTGAGATACTCATGCCAGTCTATCCTCTTACTGTTAAAAAGGCCTTGAGATACTCATATACAGCGTACCCTCTTACTGATAAGAAAGCCCTTGAGATACTCATGCCAGCCTACGCTCATAGTGCTAAGAAAGCCCTTGAGATACTCATGCCAGCTTACCCTCTTACTGTTAAAAAGGCCTTGAGATACTCATATCCAGCGTACCATCTTACTGATAAGAAAGCCCTTGAGATATTCATGCCAGCCTACGCTGATAGTGCTAAGAAAGCCCTTGAGATACTCATGCCAGCCAACGCTGATAGTGCTAAGAAAGCCCTTGAGATACTCATGCCAGCCTACGCTGATAGTGCTAAGAAAGCCCTTGAGATACTCATTCTAGCCTACGCTGATAGTGCTACGAAAGCCCTTAAGATACTCATGCCAGCCTACACTCATAGTGCAAAGAAAGTCCTTTAGATACTCATGCCAGCTTACCCTCATACTGCTAAAAAGCCCTTGACATACTCATGCTAGCCTACGCTCATAGTGCTAAGAAAGCCCTTGAGATACTCATGCCAGCTTACCCTCTTACTGCTAAAAAGGCCTTGAGATACTCATGCCAGCTTACCCTCTTACTGTTAAAAAGGCCTTGAGAAACTCATGCCAGCGTACACTCTCGCTGATAAGAAAGCCCTTGAGATACTCATGACAGCCTACGCTCATAGTGCTAAGAAAGCCCTTGAGATACTCATGCCAGCTTACCCTCTTACTGCTAAAAAGGCCTTGAGATACTTATTCCAGCTTTCCCTCTTACTGCTAAAAAGGCCTTGAGATACTCATGCCAGCGTACACTCTCACTGATAAGAAAGCCCTTGAGTTACTCATGCCAGCGTTCACTCTCACTGATAAGAAAGCCCTTGAGTTACTCATGCCAGCCTACGCTGATAGTGCTAAGAAAGCCCTTGAGATAATCATGCCAACTTACCCTCTTACTGCTAAAAAGGCCTTGAGATACTCTTGCCAGCGTACACTCTCACTGATAAGAAAGCCCTTGAGATACTCATGACAGCATAAACTCTCACTGCTAAGAAAGCCCTTGAGATACTTATGACAGCGTACCTTCTTATTGCTAAGAAAGACACTGAGATATACCAGCGTACCTTTTTACTGCTAAAATGCCTTTGAAATACTCATAACAACGTAACATCCTTGTGTATTTTCCGTCAAATGATTCTTGGTGTTTCGTCAGTGTCTATGTTGTTGAGCCGTAGAGCAAGCTAGATTATAACGTGGCTTTAAAGAAGTCCACCTTAAGATTGTCAGAGAGAGGGAGGACATCCAGGTGGTGCTCAGGCCATAAATGTCATCCCAGGCCTTGCCTTTGAGGATTTTGAAATAAATGAGGAAAGAAAGAATTAAAAGAGAAAATATATTAGTCGACATGAATTGTTATTCAGAAGAAAAGCTAGGATAATACTCAATTTGCTTGTGAACAACTCATGAAAATGAATTTCGTAAGGACTTTGCTATTTGCCTTAGTGAAATGTGCTCTTCATCTGATCATTGCATAGCCACCCAGATGATTTATCTTGAAGCGGACGGTGGAAATGAATAAAGGAAATGTTGTCATGCCCAATATAGTTTAGTTGGGACCTCAGATAAAAAGAATAAAACTTAAATTAAATAAAAGATAAATCTTTGAAAAAAAAAATTAAAATAAACGGTAAGAACAGAAAGTAAGAAAAATAAATTAGATAAAAATGAACAACGAATTAGGAGAAATAATACAAAGCGGATGAAATAAAACATTATTCGACGCCTAAAAGAATATATATATATATATATATGTGTGTGTGTGTGTGTGTGTGTGTGTGTGTGTGTGTGTGTGTGTGTGTGTGTGTGTGTGTGTGTGTGTGCAGGTATGTAGAAAATAGGAAAGAACACATTAGGTAAATAATCAGGAGTTCTTTAGTATTTTTTGTTTTTATTTTGAAAAAACAGTGCTCCATACAGAAGTAGAGCTTAAATTATAATTATTTTAAAAAAAATATGATTCCTTCGCTACATAAGGTATCAAGCCCTAAGTTTTCGCTTGAGGATGAAACAGGGCTTGATACCTTAATTTAATTTAATTTTAAGAATTATATTGAGGGTTTCGGCTCTCGTTTTTGAAACATGAGAACTCTTATGTAGCAAAGAAATCGTATTTTTTAACAAATAATTATATATATATATATATATATATATATTATATATATATATATATATATATATATATATATATATATCCGGTGTTCTTAGTAATTATTCTTTTATGGATTTTAAATTTAATTTTATAATTAAATTTAAAATGTATGTATATATTATGAATTTTGTTTGAATTTTCTTTTTGGAAAATTTTGGTAAAATATTTTTTTACATATGTTACCACCCGCTTACTTAATTTCATAAAATTTCAAGAAATTAAATTTTAAGAGCGGCAATTTTTACGAATGAAGTATTGAAAATCTCATAACAGTTTTTGCAACCCAATATCTTTAAAATAATTAAAAAAATAGTGTTTAGTCATTCCAAATTTCTACCTTTTTACAATTAAAATCTTTTTTTTAATCACTATTTTTAATTTTTAAAGCTAGGGTAAATTTCTCCATTTTCATTTGGTTTACAGCTCTGATCTGATTTCGCTTGGTTTACAGCTTCTTAGATTTGAAGTCGTGTTTTATCGACTTCAATGAAATAAAATATATTTTCTTATGTGTTGGTTTTGCATTATATATATATATATATATGTATATGGTTGTATGGGTGTATGTGTTTTTGCGTATGGTTTGGTTTGTTTTGTTTTACGGTATATCAATCTCAATGGGTTATTTAATGCCGACAAGATTTTTTATTGCTGGTAATATTTTCCCAGAAAGTGTATTGTTGGTAATGTTTTTTTTTTAAATGTATTAATGGAAATATTTTTTTTGCAAAAAATCAAGAGTTGATAATATTTTTTTCCAAAATTATTGCTGGTATTAATACCTACTTTTATACTTTCATAGTGTTTCGAGCCCTTTCTGCGAGGTTAACTATTTGTCCATAACTGGGACCCTAACAGGTGCTACCACCCCAGGTCAGAGAGGACCTGTGAACACCATCAATTAAGAGGTGATTCCACTGTCCTCAAAATCACCTGATCGGAGGCCTTGCTGTTGGATGTAGTTTATCGTCTTAGCCAGGACGAGTTTGTGTATGTATGTGCATGGTAATTGAAAACAAATTATAATACAAAGAGAAACAAAATATTCAATATAAGAATGTATTTAAAAATGCACATATTAAATTAGAAAAATAGAAAAAAGATATTCAATAAAGACGCTTTCAACTTTGAAAATGTATTCGTTGCGGCTTCAAAAGAGAGTGTGTTCCGATATCACGTGTTCTTCGTTCGTATCGGCTACAATGTCCACAATGGCAACCTTCTTGGTATGGTGCATCCCCTGGGTGTGCCACATTGTCGCGTCATCATATGGGATTACGTATTTAGTTCGAATTGGTGCTTGGAAACCATGCTCGATGTCAAGCATTAGTAGGCCGTATCGGTTGTGTTGTTGTGTCCGTCTTTAGAGGTGTCTTCGTGTCAATACATCAAAGTCGCATTATCTCTGTCTCTTTCTGAAAATTTAATCAGTTGTCATTTCACCAGGTGAAACATTCTTAGAGCATTATGTAACACAACGCATATGGCGTGTATTGAGTATTTCGTTGTCAACTGTAGGAACATTTGCCGACTAGTTGTCAGTGATGGAGAGAAAGAAGTATGTTTGTGTGCGAGAGAGAGAGAGAGAGAGAGAGGGGGGGAATTTGAATCCTAACATTTGCAAACACTTTGAGGCGAAAATTATTACAGAAAAATATATTGGAGGGAGAAAACTTTTACCTGCCTTCTCGCTAAATCGTCAATTAGTGGGCCAATGAAAAGGCACCGCCACATATATTCTTCTTTTTCCGTTGGAATTTAAGGAATATGATATATTTCCAACATCCTGTGTGGCCGTTTTTTAGTCAGAAGATCTTATAGTTCCTTGTTTATTAGCCTTAACTTATCCTCCTCTAATTCACACGTACGCGGTGTTGTAGTTGTTCTCCCTCTCGAGAACATCACACATTTAGTGGTCCTGGGAATTCAAACTAGGGTCGTTTTGAAGTCCTATGTTGGATATGATGATCATGAAAATTCTCTTACGACTCCGATGATTCACTTGGCTCATATTGGAGGCAGCAGAATCTTGCTAAAAGTGGTCACATTGGGCCATCATTTGAACACCGTCTATAATCCGATGTGACCCTCATCGTCTTTCTGTAGTTGAGAGGATGTCCTACAGTTTCTATATGAAATCCGCTGTCCTTAAATGTTTTGACCTCTTAACCTGTATGGCAGGCATAAGCAAGGTTGTCAGGTCCCTGGCAGGGATCTAGAGTCATTTACTGACCGTGAACACGAAAGAACTGACCACTTTAAAGTCGCAATCGCGGATCGGACGTTGTGTACACCGCAAGTCAGAAAAAAAATGTAATCCAAGGATTTTCAACACGGACAATTTGGAAAAAAAGGCCTGGGTACTCTTAGTTTTCTAACCTGTAAAAACAGTGATCTGATTATTTATTATGATCCTGGATCAATATCTGTACGTTTTATCTGGTATAATTTCGGGACGTACGGTGGCCGTTACTAATTAAGTATAACGCAATGTTAAAATAAAACAGTATTTAATTACAACCGCAAAATTAACACGCACAAAACAGTGAAAGTCAACCAAAAAGAATTAACCATTTCATTGAATACCTTGATAGCAACGCGGCTCGGCTTAACGTCCGGTAAATCCTAAATCAAAATCAAAATCATCGACGCACAATAATTCACACTAATTCGACTGGATAGTTCCATTCAATAGTCACTGAATAATCACCTCAGTCAGTAGCCTGACACCGCTATTTATACACTTGGGGAAAACATATATTTATAAGTCCAGAGTGTCACGCTCGAACCTCGGTGTCGGTAGTTACTAATTTTCTTCCTATATGACATATACACTGAAACGCATTCTCTATCATTTTATGTATGGTGCATTAAGATGGCCCAAGAAGCGACGTCATGGCTGGGTCATGAAAAAACGACCTTGTCACATACTGCCTTGGTGGGGAGGCAAGGCAAGTAAGCCGTTCTCCACCTTCGGCCGGGGTCAATATCTTTTATCTGTTCTTTCAATCAGTGGAGAAGGTGTCTGCTATCGGGGATTCCAATCCACTCAGCGGAACCACAGTCCTCATTACACTAAAAGAGGGAGAGTTAGTGGAAGACTGACGGCACCGTGACAGTCGTTGCGGAGACTGTGTAAGTTTGGGGATGGCTGATGATAATCCTACATTTAGGACTAATATCCTATCTATCACAATTGTTTTTTATCAATCAGGCTCCAATTTTCATCAGGATTTCTGAAACGAGATATTATTAATATTCCATATTCCTTTTTGATGGACATTTTCATTTTTGCTATTTTCATCAGAGTGTTCTATGAGATTAATACTACGATATTTGGTTGGTTTAGTTTGGTTTGTTTTACGGCATATCAACGTCAATGGGTTATTTAATGCCGACAATTTTTTTTATTGCTGGTATTATTTTCTTTGAAAATAAACTATAGTTTGTAATATATCTTTTTTTTCTAAAAATGTATTGTTGGTAATAATTTTTTTTTTTACAAAGTATTTCTGGTATGTATTAAAACCTATTTTTACACTTTCATAGTGTGTTGATCCCAGTTTGGGTGTCAACTATTTTCCCATAGCTGAGACCCTAACAGGTACTACCACTCTGGGTCAGGGTGGACCTGGGACCACCAGCAATTAAGAGGTGGTTCCACACTCCTCAAAACCTGCTGATCAGAGGCTTTGCTGTTGGATATAGTTTATCGTCTCGCCCAGGACGGTCTGCGTTATTTGTAGAAGGATTTCTAAAATGGCTCTTTAGTATTATTACTTTTTTTATCAAGTATTACAGCTAATGCCAGTTAAATTTATGTTTGATTTTATGTAACGAGTGATTCCTACCATTCAGTGTTTGTTATAAACGAGCCTCTTCATCTTTTTTGTCTTAATCGAAATGTTCTATAAGACTAAGTAATATTACGATACTTTGAGGCGATGTGGTGTTATTATAAAATGACACATTATAACTAGTATTCTGATATTAGCAGTTTTTGTCCCAACACATTTTATCTGAGGTGCTTATTATTATTATAAAGAGTAATAATTGAGCTTACTTAACTAGCGTCCCAAAGAGCCACTCACGGTAGAGAGTTAGCGTGTGAGATTGGTGTAAAGGCATAGGTAAGGAGAAAAGAAAGTGGTACATATGAAGATATGTAAGGAAGATATTAGTTGAATCTAGATTGAAAACGTTAATATTGTAGCTGCAGGGGAAGCATCCAGAAAGTAAGAGTTCTGGGGAAGAAGGCTTCTAAATGGAATTTACTCATTAACAAATGAATACGAAGGTAGTGAGGATCAGTTGATCCTGTGTACGTGGTATAGTGATCCCTGGCTCTGAAGGTCTGAACAATAACTAGATCGTCTGGACATTTACCATGGAAATAGCGATAGACTAGCGGCAGGCTAACCACGTTTCGTCTGGAGATAAATATTTTCAGGGTGGAAGATAATGCAGCGTCACCCTCTACAGGCATGTTATCGGTTTTGATTTCTATTAAAGTCGGACGGAGGAATGCACATCACTAGTCCAGACATGACAGCAATACTCCATTTTTTGGAGCCCAATCTCTTGTAAATATACATATTGGCAGCAGGTTTTTTTCGGAGCTATACAAGGAATCGATCATTTTTCCAACATTTGTAGCGATGTTACAAATACACGAGTTCAATTTGAGGTCTAGAGTGATCGTTAGACTCAATAGAAGATCGAAGCAAGGAGTCTCATTGAGAGTTTAATTGGCGCAAATTTAGGGACTTACGGCCAAATCATGTTAAAAAAAAAAACGAATCCGTACAATCAGCGAAGTTGAGCATCGTCGAGCCTGGTTACTATGTTGATGGGTAACCGCTTGGGAATATCAAGGGCTGTATGCGTGGATGTGCGGGTGATGTAATGAACAATGGCTTGAAATTGTTAAGCAGAGAGCTGGGTTTTAGTTCCAGTTGAGTTTGATATATTCACTTGCTCTTAAATACATTTGGGAAATGTAGAAACCCACCTCTTCCCCCCAGGTATAGGTTAATTAGTAACACTTGTATCACTAAGTCATTCTTACCATCTCAAAATATTTTTTCGCTTTAAATAACCTACGAAGGGAAGTTATTGAAAAGAGATCAATTTAGGGGTCTGATCGATTGTGATAAAATGTTCGATTATACTTAAATGTTTACCATTGTTACTTTTATATGAAGATGGCCTACTGTATAAAAGAGTTAGATTTTAAAATGACAACGTGTGTCTGACAGAAAGAAAATACGTTCTTATTATGTTATTCATTTCTGTTTTTTAGATTTCAATATTTATTCTTTAAGAATTTATGAACATACTTTCGGAAGTCAGGCAGAAGTTTGTGTATAAAAGAACCTGAGGTTCTATTCATGTAACAGACTTTTAAAGCCATTACTCTCTACCCACAAGGAAAATAAAAATTACATAAAAAATAGGGAGAGAAAAAACATTAAAAAAAATATCTACAAAGAAAGGGAACTTTTTTTTCTCGGTATTTCGCATGATTTTATTAGCGACCTTGCTGGCTTCAGGCTGCTACACAATCAATGAATCATTCTGGTAGGTCTACCCGTTCGGCATTTCGTGAGATGACTCTTTGTGTATAAATCAACAAGGTGCAAATATTTCGGGCCAAATCGATTCATAAGCCTACGTAAAAACATACACGTAGATACAAATGTCACTCCTTTTGTACTTACATACCTAGAGTGTGCAAAAATCAATACAACTTTTAAACCCAGCATTTCAGCCGATATATTCTTCCGCTTTCTTTAGTATTTTTGTACTTTTCTTGAGTGCGGACAAGAGAAGTAATACATGCAAACGAATAGATATATAGACTTTAATTTAAAGGCAATGTCTATCAGTATCTTCCTGTTCTTTTATTGTCTTTTACATTAATAATGTTTTACTCTTTCTCATATATATTTACATTCAGTAACCTCTTACGGCTTTACTAACTTGCTTGGGATGTAATGAGTAACAGAAACAACAAAAATATGTTTTTTTAGTACTATGTCTCTTCAGTACGGAGGTGACCATGGCTTTATACAGATTCCCCTTTATTTTGACGATATATCTCTGAGATGATGTATTATGATTACTTGCATTATTTACATTATTCGGACTGTTATCTTCATCTTCATTGCCATATTCACAATGTTTCAGCCGTTGTATGCTCCGGCCTTCTTCAGGTGATTGGATCTCTGAGATGAAGTATTATGATTACTTGCATTATTTACATTATTCGGACTGTTATCTTCTTCGTTGCCATATTCACAACGTTTCGACCGTTGTACGCTCCGGCTTTCTTCAGGTGATTGAAATTTCGAACCGAGCCCGTTATTTCGTCCACTGGAATAGATTATTCTAGTTCCACGTGTCATGTCTCTTCCAGATGTCTCACTTATTTCTCTTTAACTTAACTCTCCAAGTTTTTCGTTCACCACTGCTGGTACTGAACTCATAACTCTTTCGGTCTAGTCACTGGATCTAACCAACGTCTTTATCCACTGGGCCATGTGTCCGTGGGGAACTAGAACAATCTACCCGGCTGGGCGAAATATAGGGTTGGGTTCGTAATTCCTGAAGAAGACCGGAGCGTACAACAGCCGAAACGTTGAGAATATGGCAAGGATGATGAGGATAACAGTTCGAATAACGTAAATAATTCCTTTTATTTATTATTTAATAATTTTAATAATTAATAATTTCTATTCATTCTTAAGGCAGACAGAAGAGTGATTCTGTTTTGTTTTCTCCGCTGTTTTTAAATTCAGTTTTCATTCTTAGACTGGTTGCTACCCACGTCTACTCAATAGTAATTCAACCCACCTCAGGCATACGACCATATCATATTGAAACACCGGCACTCTTTTTAATCATTTCATCTCAATCAAGGCAATAAAGCCACTAGGACACAAGGGATTATTGAGTGTTAGAGAATACGTGGAAAGAAAATTAAGGAAAGGGGACAATAAAGGATGAAGAATTAAGAGATTCAAGATTAAGATTTACATTTCATTTAAATTTTGAAGATCGAAGTTGACTTGAAAGCAAGAAGCTGGGAGAGATTTCCATAAATGAAAAGTGCGACAGAAGAATCTGCTAGCATAGAACTTACGGTTATATTTATATGTAAAATAGTGAGACCTTGTTGCCAATCATAGCGGAAAGTTCATCAGAAAAATCACCATGGAAGTTTTTACAGAAAAGGCACATGAAAGCCAGGTTACAGCGGTGGGAAAGAAAATGAAGCCGAGATGCCAGGTCAGGATCAGTAACATTGCAGAATCTTTTGGTTTTATCAAGAATCTTTAGATATATAGTAGGAACACTAGACCCTATGTAGTAGTAATATTGGAACCAAGTGTGAATGGCAGGCTTAGCTTAAATATTTTTGAAAGAAGATTTTTTAAAGAATATTTTCTTTTGAAAGAAGATTTTTCAATCTAGCTAAATTCATCTGTATTCTTTTGTCTCTCCACTACCCTGACTATCCCACATTGTGACAACAGAAAATATACCAAGTTCGGTGATATATTGTAAGTCGCAAATTTACGGAGGTTGAAATAGGGATCAAAGTACTTTCCAGTCATTTTCGTTTTAGTGAATGATTTTCTCTTTTAATCAAAGTAGCATTCCCTATGTAAAACTTGTGATCAGTTTCTTTAGGGTGAACAACCAATGCGTTTTGTGTATTGTTTTTAAAATGTGTTCATATCGTCTTTTATTTACATTATTCGGTCTATTGTCCACATCTTTATCGCCATATTTATTACAACGTTTCGGCCCTTCAGTATCTGTCTATATTTCTGAGATGAGGTATTATATACACTATTTACATTATTCGGACTATTGTCCTCATCTTTGTCGCCATATTTATTACAACGTTTCGGCCCTTCAGTACCTGTCTATATTTCTGAGATGAGGTATTATGTACACTATTTACATTATTCGGACTATTGTCCTCATCTTTGTCGCCATATTTATTACAACGTTTCGGCCCTTCAGTATCTGTCCATATTTCTGAGATGAGGTATTATATACACTATTTACATTATTCGGACTATTGTCCTCATCTTTGTCGCCATATTTATTACAACGTTTCGGCCCTTCAGTACCTGTCTATATTTCTGAGATGAGGTATTATGTACATTATTTACATTATTCGGACTATTGTCCTCATCTTTGTCGCCATATTTATTACAACGTTTCGGCCCTTCAGTATCTGTCTATATTTCTGAGATGAGGTATTATGTACACTATTTACATTATTCGGACTATTGTCCTCATCTTTGTCGCCATATTTATTACAACGTTTCGGCCCTTCAGTATCTGTCTATATTTCTGAGATGAGGTATTATGTACACTATTTACATTATTCGGACTATTGTCCTCATCTTTGTCGCCATATTTATTACAACGTTTCGGCCGTAGTACGCTCCTGCCTTCTTCAGGTGGTTGGAATGTCGAACTGAACCCTTTATTTCGCTCACTGGGGTAGACTGTTCTAGTTCCACGTACCATGTTTAATGTTTGTCAGTTATCAGTTATCTCCTCCTGTTAATTTCCCTCTGAAAGTTCTCTACTGCCTTAGCCGAGTATTGAACTTACACTCTTTGGGTCGTGTCACTGGATCTAACTAACGCCTTTAACCACTGTGCCATGTGTCCTTGAGGAACTAGAACAGTCTACCCCAGTGAGCAAAATAAAGGGTTTATTTCGACATTCTAACCACTTGAAAAAGGCCGGAGTGTACAACGGCCGAAAAGTTGTAATAAATATGGCGACAAAGATGAGGACAATAGTCCGTATAATGTAAATAATGTACATAATAACTTATTTCAGAAATATAGACATATACTCTTTTGTTTAAACAATTTATGGTAAGTCGTTGATTAATATTAAGCAGATAAAGATGTTGATAAAATGGCCGGTTCCCATACTTCTCCAGAAAAGGAGGATCGCATTAGATATATTAAAGGTTTTTGACAAGGTATGACATCTAATGTTGCTACACAAACACTCCAGCCATGGAATCGCTGGCTTAATTATCAAGTACTTCTTAACAGCTATGTTCAAGAAGGTCGTTGTTAATGTTTAATCTTTTGCAGCCCTTGAGTTCAATGTCGACGTTTTCCAAAGCGCTCTTCACGGTCTTTCCCCATTTTCGCTTTATATTAACGAACTGCCTAAAATCATACTCAGATCTTTATTGACTATCTAGGCAGATGATATCACTGTTTATGGGCTCACCTCCCAAAATGTAGATGACCAGAATCTGGCGGCTGATCTCTCCTCTGACCTAGTTCTGACGGATCAATGGGGAAGGACTGGCTTGTAATCAGGCTTTACAAGAGTCAGATAAAAGCAGAAATGAAGTATTGTTGCCATACCTGGGTTATAGTTTTAGCAGTCCACATTTCCCAGCATTGATAGAGTTCAAAAGTGTCTACGGAGTCTTGTGAGTGCCGAATTATTTTATCCTCTACAACCCCAGAAATGTGGCAATCTTATCGCTATTCTACTGGAATAAATCATTCCCATTCGCTCCGTATTCTGTTAGCAAGAAGGAATTTATATTCGGAAAGCTTCTTCCCAATACCCTATACTTTGTGGAACCGACTCCTGAGAGGATGCTTCCCTGATCGCTACAATAGTAATATCTTAAAGTCTCTGGCGAATAGTTATTCTTGCAATATATCCTCATCGTATATACTACTTTCCTCCTCTTACGTTCATTCAACTCTCAGCAACCCTCTGACTTGAGTGGCTCACGAGGCTTATCGTGGTTGAATAATTAGTAAAAAAGGTTTCAATATTTCAGCGTTCTGGTGTTATTATTATTTATTCTTTCTACTGCCATATCTATTTTTGTTTTCTAGTTCTTGCCTCGTTGTTCCTCTTCTTCACCTTTCTTCAATTTTCACTTCTTCGTCTTCCCCTTAACTTTTACTTGTCTTCTTTTTCCGTATCGCTCTCTTGTTTTTTTTATCTCCATCTATCAACTTTTTCTCTTTTTACTCATCTATTTCGCTTCGTTTTCTTCTTCTTTTGCTTTTATCATTTTTCCAGAAATATACGATTGATTTCTGGACGTATTTATAACAAAATTAACAAAATTTGAAATCGCCTTAAAGCGAAATAAAAACAATACACCGTGAGGAAGAAATATGGCTGATTTTTTTTTTTTTTTAACCAAAGGCCGAACTTTATGAGTGTTCCATTCGGAGAAAGAACTGGAAAAGCACTTTATGCTTGACTTGACAGTCACTGATTGTTTCGGAATAAACATCCATTATAAATGATAAATTACTTTCTACTTCTGTTCAGACAATTCATCTCACTGACGTTCGGTTATCGGCCATCTTGCTTTCTTTTTTATCAAATGGAATTATTTCGGTAAATGGTAGGATTGAAAAGAAATGGTTCTTCCATAAATTATACGGACCAAATTCTTTATCTTTTTATTTGTTTATTTGAATCCCAACATTTCGGTCCGATAGCTCCCTAACTTTCTAATATTTTTTGTAGTTTTCAGATTTATAACGTTTATTTTTCGTGAATTAATTGGAATGGCATCATTGCCTTTCTTAATGTTATAATTACGACCCGTTCATTGCTCTTTTTTGCGTCATAGGCCAAAATGTAGCAAGTTCCCTTTCAATTGGGTCTCTACTGATATGATCGAGTACACTGCTTCTCAAACTATCTGATAAGGCGGACCAGCATTATTTTTTCTCGGTGTATCACGTACTGTAATATTTCATGGTAATATTATTTTATACCGGGAAAGGTATATATATATATATATATATATATATATATATATATATATATATAATAAAAGTTGACGATTTTTTTATCTTCCATTTATTTTGCAAAACATAATTCTATATCTAAACATGTAAATTATTTACATTATTCGGATTATTGTCCTCATCATTTTCGCCATATTTATTACAACGTTTCGGCCGTTGTACGCTCCCTTGGAAATGTCGAACTGAACCCTTTTTTTCACTCACTGGGGTAGACTGTTCTAGTTCCACGTGCCATGTTTAATGGATGTCAGTTATCAGTTATCTCCTCCTGTTAATTACCCTCTCCAAGTTCTCTACTGCCTTAACAGGGTATGGAACTCATACTCTTTGGGTCCTGTCACTGGATCTAACCAACGCCTTTATCCACTGTATCCTTGAGTCCGAATAACGTAAATAGTGTCGATAATACTTCATCTCAGAAATATAGACAGATAATTTCATTATTGTTATTTTATTATTAGTTTTCATTTCATCTTATTATTCTAGCTTTTTAGATGAAATGTTTTCGCTATTATTATCAATATTATTATTATTATTATTATTTTATTTCCCTTGGTTTCTGGTGTATATATACTCATTTCTTTCCGGGTCCCAACCAGAGACCTAAGATCAAAAAGGGGATCATGACATTTTCCACTAAGCAGTTTTGTAAAAGAAAATCGCATATATTTTACGTAGATAAATGGATTCGTAATGTGTTGACTGTACGTATAAGTACAATTTTTTTCTTTCTTTAAGGCATGCGCTTGATTCAGTGAGTCTCTTGAATTTTTCCAATCAACCCGATGGCTCCAGCTACATCTGGAATTGTTGATAACCTCGCGCGCCACATTTTTTATATATATATATATATATATATATATATATATATATATATATATATATATATATATATATATATATATATATATATATATATATATATATATATATTATATATATATATATATATATATATATATATATATATATATATATATATATATTAATTAATTCATTTTTATAAATTTAGATTTTATCCCTTGAATTTTAGTCAATACAAGATTCAACCGCATCTCAAACGGAGGATGTTCCTTCTTTTACACGTCGGTCAAGGAAGTTAAGATAATAAAACGGAGTACACATATGTCGTTCTTCAACCACCTTTTTCTTTTCGATTCTTTATTTTATATTTCTTTTACTGTCCAGCCTTTTTAGGGTTATTTTTCCATTATAGTTAAATATGGCGACAAAGATGAGGACAATAGTTCGAATAATGTAAACAGTGTACATAATTAAATTACCTCATTTAAAAAACAACAATAAAATGGAATCAATCTTGTAAAATAATAATCGTGACAATGTTTAATCTAAAAAGCAAGAATAATAAAATGGAATAAAACAAATAGTAATGTGATAATGTTTCATTTAATAAACAGCAATAATAAGATGGATTGAAACTATTAATACAATAATAATTATGAAATTACTTAATTTAAAAAGCAACAATTATAAGATAAAATAAAACTATTAATCATATAATATTAGTGAAAAGGTAACGTTGATCTATACATAGATAGGTAACCGCGTTGGAATATCAGGTTCTGTAAACTTGGGGATGTTCAGATGACGTAAATGAATGAGAAATGGGAGAAGTGAGTTCGAATTCCAGTCAAATAAAATTTTACGCGCAAAAACCTTTGGCCATAGTCTGAATCCACATCTTCCCCCAGCTATGTGTTAAATAGTAGAACTTTATTCTGCAAAAATCATTATTACCATTTAGAACTTTGCCAATATGCCAGCTTCGATGATGAAGTCTCACGAAACTACGTGACAAGGCCAAATGGACTCGGGCGGGATTTGAGTCGCAGGTGCACACATTCTGCAATAGGTTTGGTTTGGTTTGTTTTGTTTTACGGCATATCAACACCTCAATGGATCGTTTAATGCAGACAACTTTTTTTTTCCTATTAATATTTTTGTTTTGTGAAAAATCTATTTCTGTTAATATTTTTTTCCTCAGAAATGTAAATCTGTTAATATTATTTTTTTCCAAAAAGTATAGCTGGTAATATTATTTTTTCAAAAATGTATAGCTGGTAATATTATTCTTTCAAAAACGTATAGCTGGCAACATTATTTTTTCAAAAACGTATTATCAGAGGCCTTGCTGTTGGACGTAGTTTATCGTCTTACTATTGATAAAATAATAATAATCAAAACGTTTAATCTAACATGTATTAATAAAAAGATGGAGAAGATATTTTAATAAAATAATAATAGTGAACTTGCTACGCTCCCACCAAAAAAATATTATAAAAGTAATAAAAATAACAATGAAAATTTCCTGGAAGAATTTTATCGAGTGAGCAATTCCATCAGTTGTAGATGATGGAAAATAGAGATTAAATTTTACAAGTAATTTTCTGTGGTATTTTAAAAAAAAACTAACAAAAACCAACTAAACTTTATGCTATTTTATTGCAACCATTTGCCCGGTAGTCAAGCCGCATTTCCCTTATTTGCCAATTTCTTGACTGGCACAATTCTTGAAAACTAATTCAAAAGAATCAATCGACAAAAAATAGATAAGCTTCAAGCAGTCATTATTTCTTTTTCTCTTTTATATTTTTTCAATCTTAAAAGAATAACTGAGTGTTTTTCTTGATTCTCGAATGAATTTCAATTTTTTTCAGACATGAAATATTTTCCTAATTAGAAATGTTTTCTTCATCTTTTTCTGCTCAATCAGGCATTTCATCTGTCAACTCCTTCCTTCACCGTTGCTTTCTTCATCTATCCCACACAGTGTTATAATAATCCCACCCCCATGCAGCCGAATTGTCCTCATTTCCCCTGTATTCCAAATATAAGAAGAAAGTTCCATTCAAAAAGTGTTTTTTTTTTTTGCGTAAGAAAAGCTACCTTGTAGAACCGACTTCGGTGTAACTGTTTCCCTGACGACAACAATCTTAACATTTTAAAGTCAAACTGTCAATCGTTATCTATGCTTATCCTTATAATCTTCAGTTCTTTACACCTTCTCTTACATTCATATCAGACACCTCATTCAGACTCTACCTTGAATGGCTTATGAGGCTTTTATTGTTAAATATTAGTATTACAAAATTTAAGTTGTTTTTGACATGAGGTATTTAAAAATTAGAAAAATGCTGTCTAATTTTAAACGATCTATTTTTTAAAAATATTTTTAATAAAATAATAGTAATATATTATCGCAGTCATAATTCAACCCCAATCGGGATTATCATTGGGATTATATTCTCGATTCTTAATTTCTACATAATATGTGCTATGTCAAGATTACATACAGTTTTGAATTGTGTTGTCATTCTATTAGACTAGCTAGAGAGCGCAGTCTACCCTACAAATTAACACATAGGTTGGGCATTTTTTTTCTTTTACAGGATCTTATTTTTTGGCCAACCGCTTCATCAGCTGTTAAATTAAGTAAATTGAAATAAGAATAAGGATTTAGCTTCAAACGAGACTCGAACTCATGCACATTCTCTTTGAAAACTGCCTGTTATGGTTAAGCAGCTTTCTCCTCGTTCACATGTTGCAAGCATATTTTACGCCCGACACCATTCAACGCGAGATCTATTTATAGTATTTCTGATAAGTTTATTTTTCAGATGGTGAAATTCTTCAAATTTAACTATGAAAATACCGAAATAAACAAAACATGGACAAGTTTTCTTTCACGTTTTTGTTTTTTGTTTTGTGTAGTTCCACAGCATATCAACCTCAATAGGTTAAGCAATGCTGACAAGATTTTAGTAATATTTTTTCCAAAAATGTATTGTTGGTAACATTTTTTTCTTCAAAAATGTATTGCTGGGAATAATATATTGCTGGTAATAATTATTTGCAAAAATGTATTGCTGGTAATATATTTTTCTTCAAAGATCTATTGCTCGTAATAATTCCCCACCCCCAAAAAAAAAACTACTGCTGGTATTAAAACCTATTTTTACACTTTCATAGTATTTTGACCCCAGTGTTTGGGGGTTAAATATTTGCCCATAGCTAGGACCCTAAAAGGTGTTACCACCACGAGTTAAGGTGGACCAGAGAACATCAGCAATTAAGAGATGGTTCCTCAAAACCTAGGCCTTGCTGTTGGACGTAGAATATCGTGTTACCCAGGACGCGGATGTAGTTTATCGTCTTACCCAGGATATAAACGTTTTTAGTTACTTTTAATCACAATTTTTGGGGATGGACAGATGCTCGATCGTTAAATTAAAAGAAGTCGAAATAACTGTACATCTTAATAAGCATTCTTTTCGAAAGAACACCATATTTTAGAATATTATTGTCCACCCAATACAAGGACCAAGCGCCACTCAATGCAGAAGATTAATGAATGGTTGTTTTCGAGAAATACAGATTCTGAGATTATGTAGAATAAGTAACGGTTGATTTTACACAAGAAGAGGTTAAGATTGTAATGATCGGGGAAGCAACGTCTCGGGAGTCGGTTCCACGAATTAACCGTTAGTCAGAAGCTGTTGTAATGTAATACGAAGCGAATGTGTATGATTTGACCCGTTTCACGTGGCATGGTAGGTCCTAGGGGCGAAGGTATGAACTGGTGGAACAAAAGAACAGCTATAGATTAGCTATAGATATATATTAGTTATATGGCAAAGTGGAAAATGTTTACTTGTGACACGTTTCTTCCTTTAGAATCGGAATCGGACTACATTTGTTATATTGGTCTGCCTGCACATGCGCACGAATGAGGGATGCTGGGAATTTTAATTTTTTTTTGTTTAAATCTAGCCGTTTTCATTAAGATTCTTTTTCTTTCTATCACTTTTGTTAGTAGATATCGCACACTGTGATAATAGAAGTTCTGCCAAAAATGGTGAAATGCTGTAACAGCCAGGGAACAAATTTACTGTGAATGACCGTGTGATCAAGGCACTCTCTAGATATTTTCGTTGAAGGGAATTGTTTTGTCCTTTGGTCAGAGCAGCATTTTTTATGTCAAAATTGTGATCAGTCAGTCAGTCACGGAGTTTGTAACTTCCCATGTTGAGGTAATAAATTAAAAATTTAGTTTTCGAAGAGACATTATGAGAACTTTTGTGTTTGTGTTTAATCAGGGTTTGACTTAAAAACCAACTAAAATACGTACATCAAGGGGAGATGAAGGGCTTCATCGTTTGAAGATTATCCGTTTCGATTTCTATTCGAAGCCAGCTTGAAATTAAAATTTACGAGATGAATGTCTCGAGTGAGTTTCATTGACCAAATTTTGGTCGGAACGAAATATCAGAAATGTTGTTAAGGATCAGAAAAGTGTAGCTTAATAGGGAATGACAAGGGTTACAAAGAATGGTAGCAGAAGACAACAGATAAGAACTTTGGCTAATTATGATAATTTTGACAGCCGAATTCTTTAAAAGATCCCCCAGAAAAGATGAACTTTTGAGAAGCGATTTAGACATGCATTCGATTGTGGATGGAGCTGTGGTGAGAACTCAGAGAGCCGAGTTTGAATTCCAGTCAACTTTCTTATATTCACTTACGCACAAATATCCTTGGGAAAGTTATGAATCCATCTGGAGGTTAAATACCAGGACAGACTGGGTTCTTTAGCCTTGGTTGGCAACCAATCTACCGCAGAAAGAAATAGTAACCTACTGCGGGAAAATCTTCGGCTTCGTCAGTCATGTATCGAAAGATACATGATCGCCCAAGCGTGTATCACATGTGGCACTTAACTAACTGACATGAAAGACGTGCTCTCGAAGTAAGAAAGGAAAGCAAATTAGAGTTTAGTCTGATGTTCGCCATTAGGCCATAAATTAAAGAAAGATCAGTTAACACCCTCGCGCATGAGAAAGAAAAAAACAAATGTAACAATCTAAATCTTATCAAAATATTTACAATCAGGAGACCAATCTCGAAAGTAAAATAACAAAAGATTATCACAGTCAACATTAAAATGTATATGGCTCCGAGGTATACGTTAATGTTTAACGAGTTAATATGCAAGTCTATTCACTATCGAACAGTGAGTCTACTTCCTGTTTCTCTGGAAGTGAGACTTACTTGAATTTTAAATATTACTCTATATTTTAAGACATTTTTATGTTTATACATTCCTTTTTTTATAGATACAAATATTTAAGTAAATGCTCTATTTATAATAAACAGTATTAACAACATTTTCCGACCTGAATGTCCGAGAAATTTTCATAGAATATATGCGTCCTCCGACAAGAATCGAACCTGTATTCTATACGGAACCGTCATATAGCCTGACGTGCTTATACCGATTGAGCCACAGAAGAGCGTTTCGGTTAGCAAGGTCGATTTTACTGTTTTTAAACTACATTTCTCCATGATTTTCTCACGTACATTCATATCTGCTCGATGCGTATACAAATGTGAGCAAATGACCCCATGGAAAAATAATATATAAAAAGAAATAAAAAAAAGAATATATAAACATAAAAATGTCTTAAAATAATTGTCGGACTTTGTCCATTTCATAATGCATTATTCCATATGTAAGCCATTCTTTTCAGGTACTGAAACGACTCATTTACATAATTACACATATTGAGACAAAATTGCTTTCAACTGAATCGGTTACCTTTTAATGCAATTTTTTTAAAGCCTACCAATTGTTCGGCTGATACATTAATTTGCCTATCACTTTGCACATCGGTGTCTTTGTTGGTCGCTAGCAATATTCCGATTCCAAGTCTATTTGATCTGCATAATATATATATATATATATATATATATATATATATATATATATATATATATATATATATACACTGCGTGCCAAATTATTATCGAGATAACGTTTTTTCTAATATTTCAAAAACCGTCCAATCAATTCACACAAAGTTTTCACACAATGTTGGCAACACTAACCTGCGCAATCACTGAAATTTTCTTACTGATCTGCGCAATGTAAACAAACTGGCGCCATATTTGTGATTTGAGCGTGCCAAATTATTAGAAAAGTGTAAGAATTAAGTGAAAAGATGGGCCGTAAAAGCAGTTTAATTGATGCTGAAAAGAAAACTATCACCTTAGAACTCTCAAAAGGTAAATCTATCCTAGTAATTTCTAAAATGATAGGAAGTGTCATCAAACAGTGGAAAAGTTCACCGCCGACCCTACACAAGTATGCAAAAGGGCAGAAAAAGGCAAGTCGAGGTTTATTTCACGTCATCTCATGTCACGACTTAAATGAGAGGCCACGAAGAACCCTGGACTTACCAGTCAAGAGCTTTTCAGTCGCATTGGGGATCCTACTGTGTCTAAAAGTACTCGGTGTCGGTATCTGAGGGAAATAGCAACAACAGTCAAACCTGTATCGAAGCCTCCGTTGACGAGAAATCACATTCAAAATCGATTGAAATGGGCCGAGGACAATATGAAGATTGACTTCTCTAAAGTTTTGTTCACAGACGAAACTTGAGCAACAATTGATGGGCCAGATAGATGGTGCAAAGGCTGGGTAATGAATATCAGCGTTTGAGACGCCAACAAGGCGGTGGAGGCATAATGATCTGGGGTGGTATTATTGGAAAAACATTAGTGGGGCCATGGAGAGTACCAGATGGTGTCAAAAGGACTGTTGATAGCGTTTATGAAGGAGCATCTTGAACCGTGGATGAAAAGGCAAAGAGTTGCCTTCAGAAGGGCCATTGCTTTTATGCAGGATAATGCTCCCTCACATGCTGCTCACAAGACTGTACGCCGACGGACGACAATTCAGGAGCAACGCTGAGTTGTGGGAAGCAATTCTTGACATATCTCGCGGCATTACAGCAGATGACATCCTACAATTAACAAATTCTATGGATCGTCGATTTCTTCAAGTAATTTCAAAACAGGGAAAGCACATTCCCTATTAATTTGTTTAAAACTGTGCCTTTGTTTGTATCTGTTATTATTTGTATGATTATCTTATTTATTAGCTTCTTTTGATCAAAAACATTCACCTGCAACATTAATAAACGTTTTGTTTGATCTTAAACCTTTCTAATAATTTTCGCTTTTGAGTCGAAAAGTTTAATGATTCACCTGCAACAGTGTGTAAAAAATTTTGTGTGAAAACGGTTTTGAAATATTTTTTTTGTATATATATAATTCTAAGAATAATTTTACTAAACCGATTTTCTAATAATTTTGCGGCTCAAATCACTGTGCTGATAACAAATATGGCAAGCTTGCATAACCATTCTTCTGAGGTTCCCTGGCGATATGGAGATATAACCGCGTGTGTTTCAGGACATAGAAATGTCGTGGATCTTCCTGGTTTTATTTGTGACTCTTGAATTGCCATGAGTTTTGTCGTTAATGAAGGGGCTCCGGATCCTTAACAGAAAATCTACAGGACATAGACGAATCTCGTCTGCAGTTACTGATCCACCATTACCAATACATTTCGTCTGGTTACTGACTTGCCGCCTTCCGCTATTTCTTTTGCCCTCAATATGTCCCGTGAAAGTTAAATAGTTTTCTAAGCAATCTGTCTGAAAAAGTGTATATTAAGCTTTAGATACGACTGGTGAAGCCAAGGCTATTGCTTTGTACATCTCGAAAGCATTTGATAGGATTTTGGTTACCGGTCTTCTCTACAAATTGAAAGACTACGGTATTTCCGGACTAATTCAGTCTTTCTAATCCAATGAAAGTTGTATTGACAGAACACTCTTCTAGATCTTTTGATACTAATGTTGGCGTTCCCTTGGGCTGTATCACTGGAGCCTTCTTTGTTCTAAATTTTCATCAACGACCTTCCTGATGACGTCAGATTTTCAAATTGAATTCTAATTTTAAATGATGGTGTTCTTACAGCATTAAACGGTAGATTTTATCAACTTTATCAAGCCAGATTCGAATGGAGCATGTAGAATTACACATAAATGTAAGTATTTTGAAAATCTTTTAATGCAAACTGAGTGCGGGTGTTACACTGCAAATTAACCCAAAACTAAATGTAGGCAGATATCAAATCATGGAGACATTTTCTTATCAAATTCTGTCTATTTATGAAAGCATTACAAGGTAAAAAAGGCGCTGATAGAAATGTTTTAATATTTCCTATTGTGGTCACCTTATTGTTTTACGTTCTCTGCTTAAAGCCAAGTGTACTAGTTTATTGTAAATAATAGTTAATACATATCTCACACGTGTTCCTTTAGCACCGAAAAAGATTATGCTTAGCTCAGTTGTTTTTTAATATATTTTGGGTCAGTTTCTGGGATTTTTCGCGAAAAAAATATTTTCTTTCACGTCATTTTTAGAATATATAACATAAAGAAGAGCTACTATAGTATGATATCAAGCGATGGAATATCCAACCTGCCGTAAATGACGATGGATTCCATATTGCTGGAATATGATCAGGAAATTGATTACCTGTTTACTGTTTATTTATTTAAATGTCATCAGTTCAGTTTACAAACATTAAAATCATTATTTGATGAATTTTATTTTTTTTGTATAAAAACTCTTAATGATTTTTAATACATAACCATTTCAGTGTTCATTGCTTTTAACCCTAACATATTTCATACTCCCAACAATTGGTAAATATCATAGCATAGTAGAAAATAAATAGTAGATATCATACTATAGTAATACCCATAAAGATTACTGGTGCTAAAGGGGGTAACGAAGAACTTACACCAAATTCGGGCCAAGTCTCTTGCATACGCTGTCACAGTAATGCCGTTGGGAAAAGTATGAATTCAATTTAACCAGTCGATATTCCAGTATTTCTCTTTCCTTTTTTTGGTTTTACTTCAGCGCGTATGTGTTGAATAACTAAAATTCAAGACTCACGCTTTAAATTTTAATTAGGAAAAATTATTCATGAAATTTAAAAACAAAAATTGGTTCCGTATTCTCAAAGATTAGCGGTAAGTTTTCGTTTAAAGGGATTGTTTTTATCATTTCCCCACCAAGCAAGACGGGCGTGCCACTAGTACGTAGAGGGTTACAGAGAGTGAAAGTGAGATTAAAGACTGTGTATGGGGGGGGGATTGAGGAAAGGATAAAAGATGAACGGAGTTCAAATCAACAGAAGATGGCGGTTGACGTTGAATTTAAATGTTTGAAGATTGTAGTTATCAGGAAAGCAAGTAAGCGGAAGGGAGTTTCACTGTTGGGAAGTTCGAGAAAAGAAACTTGGAGTAGAAGTGGTGATTACATTTAACTATTTCAACAGTAAAAGGGTGGGAACTAGACGCCAATCAGGTAACACGCTTGAATTCATGCAGTCAGGGCACTAGGGGAAAAAGCTTGTCAGAGCAGTGGCCATGAAAACATTTGTAGAAAAGACAGAGGAGAGCCACAGTGAGAAAGTAACTGAAGTCGAGATGCCAAGTCAGGATCATGACACATTGCAGATCCTTCTTTGAATTTTGTCAAGAACTTCGAGATGAACATCAGGGGTACCGGACAAGATATGGTAACAATATTCAATGCACGGACGAATGTTAGATTTGTAAATGTGCAAGATGGATTCTGACGAGAAAAATAAACCAGATTTCCTTGAAGTATATGCAGCTATTGACTATTTTTATGAAGAATCTGAATTTTCTTTTTAGAGAGGCCGATAATGACTAATTTAAATTCCTTGAGGAAGGCAAAAGTGAAATTATTATTCACTCCTACTTAAAAATAAAAGAATTTTGCATCCAGTTTAAAATGTCAAATGACAAATACTTGACATGGAAAGAATGTGCTTGGCGTTTTTAGCTTTTTTTAAAAATAAAGATTATTTAAATATAAAACTAATTCATAAATTACTCTTTTGTTAAATTGGGGCACACCTGGTTACATTTCACGGCGCAATAATGCATTCGGGCTGTGAAACGCTGCGCTTATTGGTTAAAGAGTAGGTCAGATTGCGATTTCTAGTTTTGGTGCCACTCATTCTACGATAACCACGCTGAATTATAAACCGTGAAGAAAGCGGCGGGAAAGCATTTTATTGTCCACTTTGACCTGAACAGCTATGGTGTTAAATAAAAAACAAACAAAATCTAGTTATGATTTATTTATTTATTTCCGTAACTGGTTGAAAATATTTCTGTCACGGGCTGATCAAGATTTAAATATATCTTCTTTGTTTTATATGCCGTCTAACTTCAGTACGTGGACGATCATGGCTCTCCATAGCTTCCTGTAACTTTTGAGTTTTTACCTATCATTTTAATCCCCCGCTAGTACATTCATTTACACATGTTCAGTTCTTGTGATTTAAGATACCCGTTGATAGAAGCACATTTCTTTAGCTTCAAGTAACTTTTGCATCTGTTAAGAAAATTGTCTCCCACTAAACGTCATGTAGGGGGATAGATATGAATTTCGCGTCATTTTTTTTTTCTTTTGGTTTTTAACGACATTTTCCTGTTTCTTAATACTTTGTTTCGTTTCTGGAGTGCATCTTTTGCTATTCCCATACGCTCTCGATTTGTGTGTTGCGTGACCCATTATCTGCTTACTACAATGCCCAGACAGTAAAACTGCTTGATTTGGGTGCATCCAATTCGAAAATCTCATTTTCAGCTGACAACGATACCATTTGCATTCTATTATTTACTGCCCTTCTTACTTTCTTTCACTGTTCAGGATTTCTTTCATGGTAATTGTTTTGATGAGCTTAGGTCTTTGGTACATAGACTTTACAAATTCAAGCGCAGTACTAGATTGGTAGATAGGTCGCATCAGTTTACAGTTGAAATGACCTGATGCAACAATAAGTTCTAATCTGGAGTTTCTTCTATCGCACTTCTCGCTTGTGGAACTCTCTTTCGACTTCTTGCTTTCCAGTCAAATTTGATCTTCAAAAATTTAAATGCAATGTCAATCGCTATCTTTTGTCTTCTTAATTCCTGTTCTTTTATTGTTCCCGCTCCTTAATAATGCTTTTCTTTTTCTCATAATATTTCGCACTCATTTATGCATGCAACTTAGTAGCTTTACTGCTGAGTAAACAAATAAATCCGGTGCTTGAGCATGTCAGCAACGAGAAATCTTTAAGAAAAATGAAAAAGGACAACGGAAATTACTTGGATTAAGGAAATGAGGAAGGAGGGCTTGGAAAATTTGACACTCAAAGGACATCGCGAAAGCAAAAAGGAAAGGGAGAGGCAACCGGTGAGATTATTTTAATGGATAGCGGAGCTTTGCTGTAGCAGAAATAGCAAAACGAGGACCATTACTAAGAGCTAAAAAGCTCTTAAAATTCAACAGAATTACCAGTGAAGAAGTCCAAAGAAGGATTCAAAATGACCTGGATAAATCCTACAGACATGAATTCAATGTAGGCAAGGCTCTTACAAGAATTAAACAGATTGAAAGATCAGAAGGTGACGCACTAGGTCCATCACCCACCAGTGAAAGCAGTAGTCAACATCAGCCAATATCAGCTGAGTGCCTCTGAGGAGTAAGTATCGAATAAGGGTCTCAATTTCGCCACAACTCTGAGGCGAGTGCTATACTTGGACATCATTGCCAGAGTCGAGGTGGTGACGAAGTTCCCACAGGCTCAAGCGGATGAACTAAGATGGAAGGTGAGACAGGCCTTGGAGAAGGCCAAGCCGCTCAAGTCAAACATAACGAAACTGGAGAGGCTGGCGACCGGATCCCTACAGAGGAACGAAAACGTAATCATACTACCGGCTGACAAAGGCAATGCAACTGTAGTGATGGAAAAATGAGATTATACAAGAAAGCTGGAAGACCTCATTTTGAAATGGTAGCTACAGCAAAGTAAAAAAGGATCCTACAATGAAAACGGAACGCAAACTGTCATATATACCTATCAAGAACAAGTATCACTTCGCACCTAAGACGTATAGGCATGTCACGGCATTACACCAAGCTACCTCACATATACGGTCTCCTTAAGATTCAAAAAACGGTATTCCACTCAGGCTAAGTGTTAGTTGCCAAGGCTCTGTGTGTCACCATCTGAGTCGCTTTTTTGTAGATATAATTGATCCATTGATCGGAAAGTCACCCTCGTATATCCGAAACTCCGCCCACTTCGTGGAAATAATCAAAGATGGCCCCATCCTATCCAACCAGATGGTGAGCTTGGACGTGGTGAGGTCACGGAGGAGGCACTCTCAGTAGTCAGAGACAGATTGGCCTCTGACTCATCCCTAGAAGAACGGAACAGTATTCCAATAGATAATCTGGTGGAGATGTTGACTTTCTGTACACAAACAACACACTTCGGAATGGGATCACACATATATCGACAGGATGAGGCCTTAGCAATGGGCTTGCCATTATCAACAGCAATGACGAATATATACATGGAATACTATGAGGAAATGGTATTAGAATCTATATCTCTAAAGCCAACTCTATGGTTAAGGTACGTAGATGGCACCTTTATACTCTGGCCACACCAGGAAGATGTCCAGGTTCTACTGGACCATGTGAACTCAATAAGACCTTCGATACAGTTCACAATGGAGAAAGAGAGTAATAACACACTCCCATTCCTAGATGTTCTAATATCTCGAACAGAGCATGGGTTTAAGACATCCGTATACCGTAAATCGACATTCACCGAACAATACCTCAATTTCAACTTCCACCATTCATACAGCGTAAAGAAAGGGATCGTCCGTTGCTTACAACACCGAGCAAAAGCCATAAGTGGCGATCCAGAGACGTTAGATAAAGAAATGGTCAGTATAAGTAGTACCCTACAACGTAAAAACTACCCTGGGTACATGGCAGCAGCCCCAATAAACTGGGGTAGGCGGCTTCAACAAGAGGAGGACAACAACACTCAGAAAACAGACTGTCTACCTTATGTGAAGGGGTTATCAGAGAAAATACGAAGGATCTGCGGTCCATATAACATCAAGGCAACCAGGCGTGGCTGACCACATATGGAAAGAAAAAGGAGATCACCGCCCTCTGTGGGATCAGGTTGAAATCGTAGACAAAGAACATCATTGGAAAATTCGCAAGCTTAAGGAATCCGCATATATGCTAGGCCACAAAACTCTCCTGAGCCGGCCAAGCAAAGAAATGAATATAATATCGGAACCAGTAATAAGAAATGCCAGAGAAAAGCGATAATAATCACAAAATTTGCAATTTGAGCTTTGGTAAAAACATGGTATGATACCAGCAAAAATTGCAATATGAGCACTGGTAAAAAAATGTTGGCTGAAGACATTAGGTTTATAATACCCATAAATTCATGCACAGATGTCCTCAAGGACACATGAGCCCAGCGGATAAAGTCGTTAGTTAGATCCAGTAACAGGACCCAAAAAGTGTGAGTTCAATACCTGGCTAAGGCAGTGGAGAACTTGGAGAGGGGAATTAACAGGAGATAACTGATAACTGACATATATTAGACATGGCACGTGGAACTAGAACAGTCTACCCCAGTGAGCGAAATAAAGGGTTCAGTGAGATGATGACAATGTAAATAAAGAGCTAAAACGTATAGGAAGATATGGAGAGCCACCAATACCTACGCCCAAAGAACGAAACGATTCCTTATCGGACACTTCTTCATCATTTTTGTCTACTTGATAGTATCCACATGCGGTCGGTTTCTTTCCATTAAATGCTGCGTATTGTTTCCGTTTAAGTCGAACCTTGTATACATACATACATACCTATATATATATATATATATATAGAGAGAGATAGATAGATAGATAGATAGATAGATACAATATATCTATAAATAGATATCTATGTATCTAGGTTTGCTCTACGATTGTATTGAGCTCTTTTGTTAGTTAGTTGTTACTCGTATCGGGGTTTTTTTCTTTGGGCTTCAGACCTGCATCTGTGCGATTTTTTTGTCGGCAGAAGTTCATGTTTGTAGCTCTTTCTTTTTTAAAACCTTTTTTCCCTCGAAATTGATTTGATTAACAAATCAAAAAAAATTCGAGGGTTTTTCGAAACGAGTCTAGTTATATATATATATATATATATATATATATATATATATATATATATATATATATATATGTTATATATAGAGATAGAGTGTGCTATATTTATGGGATAAAGTATTTAAAATATGATTCATGCATGTAATACTTTTATATATATATATGTTATATATATATATATATATATATAATTATTTATTGATGGTGTTGAATGTAGAATCTACATGTAGATTCTACATTCAACACCATCACTTTTAACATACCAGAAGTGTTGAAACAAAATGGCTATTTTTGTTGTGATTAAATAATATATTTATATTAGAATTTTCGAATAAATAATTATATTGGCTCTACTCTGTATTGAGCACTCTTTTAAGAATAGTATTTTCTGCTTATTACAATTTACTTCCATATACCCCAATCCTATACTTGGGTATATATATATATCGTTTGGTTTATTCTCGTGAAATACGATACAGATTATTTTAATCGTAAATATCGGTGATAAAATAGCGATAATCATATCGTGTTTGATCTTTTGTAACTGACTGGTCCGTCCAGAAAATATTAATGCCCTCATTCCCAAAGTGTTCACTTCGAGGCCATCTGGCGCCATGTTTATCATTTAGAAGTACCGCGAGATATTCGATTATATTCATAATTTCAGGTAATCGTAATTCAATCCGATCACACTGGAAGAAGGCGAAATCTAACTGTATCCATTTATTGGTGAACTTCCCGGTTTCAGTACGCCATGGCTTTCGGACAAAAGTTAAGGTTAATGATTTGGATTATTCGAGCATTCTGCTGAATAAATAATTGCATATAACTAACCACACATTATCTGCGGCTTCAATATTGAATAGGCGAGGGATAAAGTAATTACGTCAGATGTTTAAACCAGAAAAATAAATGTATTATTGTTTTCAACATAATAGATGAAGCTAATAATTATGAATTATACAGTTTTTGGTGTGTTCTACGCTCCTGCCTTCAGTTGATTTGAATTACCAACTGAACCCTTTATTTCATCAACCGGGGTATATCGTTCTAGTTCCACGTGCCATGACTCTTCCTCCAAGTCTTTGTTCACCACTGCAGTAGCCAGGTATTGAACTCACAACTTTTTGCGTCAAGTCACTAGACCATGTGGACGTTTTGAGATTTATAAACCTAATGTCTCGAATAAACAATTTTTACCAGAGCTCATATTAAATTTTGTTGTTATTATTTCTTTTCTTTGGCACGCCGTATACTTGTTTCCGAAATGTATTCATTTCTATGCTTCACCGGCTTTAGGAGATTTTTGTGGCCCATCATATGTGCTGATTCCTTAAGTTTTCTTACCTTAAGGGAGCGGTCTGTCTTTATATTTCTTACCACAGCTGCACGGGATAGCGTACACACAGTCCTTAGTCATGTTCTCGTCTATAAAAGGTCCTCCTCGGAAGAGGTGTTTGCGAAGCGTCGAACCACTTTTGAAGGTCGTCCTGATGTTATATAGACCACAGATCTTTCGTATTTTCTCCGATAATCCTTTCACATAGGGTAGGCAGACCGAATCTATTTTCTGAGTGTTGATATCCTCTTGTACCATTCTATACAAAATCGTATAACGGTAAAGGAAATAAATGTAACATATTTGTTTGAAAAAAATGATTATCTTAGAAACACTTAAATAACCTGGGATTATTAAACAAGAGAAATGAGTTGATGGTTAAATGTAGGCATAAAAACAAATATCTACTTAAACACGTAGATCCAGATTTTTAATCCTAATCATGGTTTAGTTTTTAGTGTATGTTACGGTTTATAATATATTTTAATTTATTGTTAATAATTACTGTTTAATTTCATTTTTAATATTACTATTTTTTTAATTAAAAATTATTTTTAAAAAATATAACCCCAATATATATAATACTTAACTGCGATAGGTTTGAGCTTGTTTGTTTTTTTAAATAGATTTCTCGAATATTCAGGCCGGTAAACGAAAATGAATAAATATACTTTTTATAAATAAACAGAGGGTCTACTCAAATATGGCTATCCAATAAAATTAATAAATTTAAAAAATCTATTACTTTACATTAGAAGATATATATCATGGGAAATTTGTTGTTTAAATTTGAATTTGCTAACAAGATGCTTCCTCTGTAGCTAAATGAAGGTTACGTGAACTTTCCAAGTAGGATATAGGTTCGATTCCTGTCGGATGACACATTTTCAATGAAATTTCTCGGCTATTCAGGCTGGTAAACGTAGTTAATACTGTTTATTCTAAACCGAGCATTAAATATTTTTATCTATAAAGATAACGTATAAACAATAAATATATTAAAATAATTGTTAGACTTAGTCAATTTGATAATATATATATGTGTGTGTGTGTGTTTGTGTGAGAGAGAGAGAGAGAGAGACCATACATTCGAGGATGCTGAAAAGTTCTCGACCCAGTCAAGAAGCTTTTTTCTTTCTAAATTCTGTTTGTTCACTTGTACAGCTTTTGAGAAATTTTCGAGTTGAGGACTTTTCAGCACCCTTTTGCAATAAGCCGAAACTCGGAGCCTAAGAGAATAATAGCAGAACGGGACAATTTATCCTTAATAACAATTGTATTTATTGCCAGCAGGCCAATTTCTTAGCTCAATTGTTCACACAAAACTGCCGGTGGCAATACGGTAAATACATCACACATTAAATCGATACATCAACTCTATCTTCTTCCATTTTTTTTTCTTCGTGACCGGAAGTGCTATCGTGTGAGGCGGGACAATTTTGACAAATAATTCTCTGACGTTTCCAAAGACAGAATATGGGAATGTAAGTAATTCAGTAATTTTTATGTAAACGAAAGTTTGCTTCTATGAAACAAAATCGTTAAACGACGTTTCACTTTTAAAATCCTCTATCAATGATTACAAGTTCTAAGCAGTGAAAAATGACTACTTTGTTTAGGTTAAACCCTCAATTAAACAATGCGTCCTCTTGTATCATATCATGAACTTTTGCATATATGTAGAATTTTCAACTAATAATTCTTTTTATATTGTTTTTCTACATTTTTCTCATTTTCTGTTTCTGCTTTTTACATCTTTTCTCTCTTTTTTCCTCTTCTACTTGATCTCTTTGCTCCTCTTCTTCTTTTTTACTTTTTAATCTTATTTTTTTCTTTCTTTTAATCTGATTTTTTTTTTTCTTTTTTTTTTTCTTCTCTACTCTTTATTCCTTTGCCTTCTTTTTCCTTATATTTCTTTTCTTTCTTTTTTTCTTTTTTTACTCTCCGATTTTTTCTTACTCTCTTTTTTTTATTTCTTTTTCCTTTTTACACTTTACTCCTTGCTCTTCTTTTTCTTTATATTTCTTTTTCTTACTTTTTTCCTTTTTTTACTACTCCGATTTCCTTCTCTTACTCTCTTTTTCTTCTTTTTATTTCTTTCTCTCTCCTTTTTACACTTTACTCCTTGCTCTTCTTTTTCCTTATATTTCTTTTTCTTACTTTTTTCCTTTTTTTACTACTCCGATTTCCTTCTCTTCTTTTTATTTTACTCTCTTTTTTCTTTTTTTCTTTTTCTCTTTTTTTCCTTTTTTACACTTTATTTCCTTGCTCTTCTTTTTTTTCCTTATATTTCTCTTTTTTTCTTACTTTTTTCCTTTTTTTTACTTTTTCTTTTTTTTTCCTTTCTCTCTTTCTCTTTTTATTTCTTTCTCTCTCCTTTTTACACTTTTCTCCTTGCTCTTCTTTTCCTTTATACTTCTCTCCCGTAATTTTTTCAGTTTTTTCTTTTTTGTTACTTCGATTTCTTCTTAACCCACTATTTTTTTCTTTTACTTCTTCTTCCGTTCTTTTCTTCTCTTTACGGCTTCATTCGTCTTCATCTGTTAATCTTAAACTGGCATTATTTTATTGCAACGAAAGTAGTAAAAAGATTTACAGACGTCAATCTATTGTCGTTATCGGTGGACAATAAGTAAGATCTGACAGTCGCAACAATCCGGGTCACAGAAAGCAACACGTAAAGATTTCGAAAATAAAAACAAAGCTATTAACCCAGCTTACAGGATATAATATTACATTCAAAATGAAAACCAACTAAAAACGCTATTACAATCATTCGATGGAGTCTTATAAAGTTCTTGCTCGGACTAAGACGCACTTGAGAAATTTTCCAATATTTGATCATTATATCGGACGAATTTTCCAAAATTTGATCATTATATCAGACGAATTCCTTAGCTGACGATTCGCTGATGGCAAGATGATCGAATTTCAAATTTAAATTGTCGATTTAAAATACTATATTTATAAGAAAATATATTCTATTTAAATATAGAAGCAATCACTAAAAACAACTTCAAAGTGTCGCACATTATTTGTTTTAATAATTTTAACCAAAGCAAGGCAATAAAACAAAAACAGTCACGCATCCCATGGAACACTCCACTCCTCTTGAAACGACACAGAAATGCTAGGCTAAAATTCGTTGTCGAGCATAAGGATAAAGAATATTCGTTTTGGGAAAAAGTACTAAGGACAAATGAAACTAAAATAGAGTTGTTTGGGCATAATTATCGAAATCATGTGTGGAGGAAGGACGATGAAGCCTACTTACCAAAGAACACGTTGCCAACTGTAAAGTTTGGTGGTGGCAGTATCATGATCTGGGGCTGTTTTTCTGCAAAAGGTGTTGGCAGAATACCAATAATAGATGGCAAGATGAATGCCGAAAGATACCAGAAAATCCTGCAAGACAATTTAATGCGTTCTGTTGAGAGACTTCGGCTACCTCCTGATTGGGTTTTCCAACTGGATAATGATCCTAAGCATACCGCTAGATCTACAAGGAAATGGTTAGCTGAAAGTAACGTTGATGTCTTGCAATGGCCAAGTCAGTCCCCAGACTTGAACCGAATCGAGAATTTATGGCGATATTTGAAAATTCAAATTGGGAAAAGAGCACCAACAAATATCAAGAATTTGAAGACAATATGCTAAGAAAAATGGGACAAAATACCACTCAATGTGTGCAAATCATTAGTTGAGACGTACAGGAATAGACTGGTAGCTGTTGAACTCAATAAAGGATATTCCACAAAGTATTAAATTAAGTTAATATGCTTTTTTTGTTTTGTACGAATACTTTTTTCATCAGTTAAAATGAAAAAAATGGATTAATTTCTGTTAGAATAAGAATTAATTAAGTTTATTACTATTTTTTAATAAAATATATCTTTACACATAAAATGTATCAACATTTGTTTTAGTTAAGGCTTTTACATTTATAAAAATACAATTTTTCATGTGTAAGATTATTTATTTCCCCCAGTGTATATATAAAGAATTCTGCATAAGTTGCAAACATCAAGATCCCGATAAGCGTACTTTTTAAAACATCTTTGCATAAAAAGGGAAAATGTTACATTTGACTTTGTATTTGAAAAATTGGTCCTAATAACTGGCTGATGTTTTTAACCGGTATTCAATTAATTTTGTGAATTCTAAATTCAATTTACATTGTACATTTAGAATTATCTAGGAATCCTTCTTCTTTTACTTTCCACCTCCTCCTCCCCTTCTTCTTCTTCTTCTTCTTGATCTTCTTCTTCGCCTCTTCCTCTTCCTCTTCTTACGCCATTAAACCATTGTCGTGGTCGTGTGGAGAATGGTTTCTTAGTGTGCTCATCATGTGACTTGCCTTGCGCACTTTACAGGGCAGAGTCATCTCTCTTCGGGATATATATATATATATATATATATATATATATATATATATATATATATATATGAGATGAGGTATTATGCACACTATTTACATTATTCGGACTATTGTCGTCATCTTTGTCGCCATATATATTGTAATAAATATGTCGACAAAGATGACAATAGGATAATATATATATATATATATATATATATATATATATATATATATATATATATATATATATATATAGATGAGAACGAATAGAGTACAATTCCAACGTTCGTAAAATTTAATCTAAAAGAGGTCAATACAAAGTAGAGCAATATTATTTATTTTACGAGATAACATCGAAAACATGTCAAAAATCGCTACACAATTGCAGTCGTGTTTCTATGCGTGTCAAATGCATCTCATCGCCTGATGAGATGCATTCGACACGCATTCGATGTTATCTCGTAAAATAAATAATATATCCATATATATATATATATATATATATATATATATATGTAACTATACTCGTCTCGAAAAACCTTCGAATTTTTTATTTGCCAATAATCAAATCAATCTCGAAGGAGAAAAAAGGTTTTAAAAAAACAAAGCTGAAAACATGAAAGTCTGTCGAAAAATATCGCACAGATACAGGTTTAAAGCCCAAAGAAAAAACCCGACACGAGTCAACAACTAACTAAAAAGAGCTCAATACAACAGTAGAGCAGACCTACTGAACCTAGTGAAACCTGGGTAGGTTTGTCTGGCTCACTAGGTTGACTATATATATATATATATATGTGTGTGTGTGTGTGTGTGTGTGTGTGTGTGTGTGTGTGTGTGTGCGTGTGTGTGTATGTGTGTGTGCGTGTGTGTCTGTGTGTGTGAGCATAAATTAAATGGTCTTTGAATTAAAGTTTTAAATTCTTTCAATATACCTTGTTGACTTAAGTGGCCAATATTGCCGGTGAGAGCGGAATAAAATGTCAGCCTTAAGTATTCTGAAGTGAGGACTTCTGTTTAGAAAGAAGGAAAGGTCACGGTAATGTATCAATGAATGATGAACAATTCAAGTTTGTGATGAAAAGTGAAAAGTCACAAGAAACTTCAGACTATTGACCGGGACCATTCTAAAAACATTATTAGAGCAGCAGGGCCAAAAAAAAAAAAGAACTTCATCGAATTTTATTATAAAATAAATGCGATACCTCAGGTACAAATATTTTTAAGTACAATTCGCAACATAGGTTATTCTACCAAATAATGCGTACTTTCCAAAAGTAATGCATTTTAAATGAAAAGGCTCTCATAATGCGCACATCTTAAAAAACAATATTTGCTTCACATAGTACGCAGGTCTCCAATGATTTCTCATCATGATCAATTATTTTTAATTATTCATGACCACATATTGTGCATTTTCTAGCAGAAACAGTTCATGTCATAAGATGAGCACTTTTAAAAATGTTCCTACAATATAATCTGCACTTTCACATAATAATTTCCAGCATACGATGCGAAATTTTCCCAAGTTATTTCCCACCATGTAAGTCCTACTTACTGTTTAAAACCTTGCCACCATACAGTGGGCTTTTTTCTTCAAAATTTTTCCGTCATATAATTTACAATTTGTCCAAACGTTTTCACGCCAAATAATGCAAAAATATTACCCAAAATCTCTCGGCATATACTGCGCAGTTTTTTCAAATTCTTCCAGAAATTAATGTATATTGTTTCTTTGGAAAATTTTCACTATATAATGTGTTCACATTGCATAAGTTTTTCACCATATAAATTACACTTTTTCTAATTTTTCCAAATATAACATCTGTATCTTCACCTAAAACTCTGTCCCGGAGTAACGTAAACTTTGAAATGCAAAACAATGATTTTTCCGCTTTTAATTTCGTTATTTGTTCATTGCAAAAGCTTTCTTTATTCATGGATCGAATTAGAATTATGGCGCACTTTTAATTAAACACCAATTTATATATTTCTTTGTTTCCTGCGCTTTTATCCTGTTTAAGATTTCAACTACATTTTCTTCTTAATAAATCAAGTTCCAGAAGAATAAGAGAATTAACTATTCATGTCCGTATTCAAACTATTTCTGAAAAAAAATCTACATTGAACATATATAAATATCAAAGTACATCAAAATCATTTTCGATTTTACAGACATTTATTTGAAGGCTTATTTCATGTACGAATCTAATGACTAACGATATATATATATATATATATATATATATATATATATATATATATATATATATATTTTAAATAAAAACAGACCACTTTATTTGCTCTGGATTTACATTGAGCTCTCGGGATTTTATCCTCCTTAGGTTTACCCATACGGATTACGTAGTTTTTCATAAACTACATATGATTACATATATATATATATATATATATATATATATATATATATATATATATATATATATATATATATTATTGATAATCAAGGTGTCTCAAATGATCTGGCTGTATTAGGAGTTTGATGTGTACATTTAATACACAATCTTCAAGTCACTGAAGACTATGTACTAAATGTACACATAAAACTTCTAATAGAGGCCAGTCATTGGAGTCGCGTTCATTACTAACAAGATTATTTGTTCTATTATGGAACATTGAGCACTTTTGTCTCCTCGATGTCCATTTTTACCGCTTAGTGAGTATTTTTGATTATTTATTAATTATATACATACACAAACACGCATACACACACACACATATATATATATGTGTATGTGCGTATGTATATATGTGTGTGTTTGTGTGTTTTGAACAATAAAAAATATTAAAAAATTAAAATTTTCAGACAAACTGGGTTGTATATTAAGATTTTTGTTTTATTATTCCAATTAGATTCTTCGACTAGCATAGCCATCATCAGGAGAAAAAACTTTTAGTAGAAAAAAAAATTATGCTTGTTAGTAGGAGTGAACTATAGGAGTGAATGACTGTTTATGAAGAAAATGAACGTTATCTCTAGTTTTCATTTGTTTGTTTTTTGGGGGGTTTTTAGCGTTAATTTTGGTCAGTCTTTGTGTTGGTCAAACGGCATCTTTAAAGTTGTTTTTAAGATAGAGGCTGGGAAGATTCATGAGTCGCAGAATTCCCTTTTTGGTCATTTTGACAGCTTTATTAGTTGCTGGGAGGCGGATGTGTGTGTTAACTCTATGTTATCTTTTAGTTCTTTGGGAGTGTGTATGATGTGCGTAAGTCTATATATTGCTATGAGTGTGAGTATAAGTGTGAGACCTCAACACCTCAGCAAGCATGTCTGTTTTGTGTGGTTTAGAAATGTTGGTAGGGTTTAATTTATAGGGTTATATATTAATTCTATCTATGTTGTTAAATTTGTGGTTTAACCCGTATGGACGAAGTGTTTTGAGGCACAGAATCCACTTGTCTTAATGTTCTTCTAAAATTTATCTATGGTTATCTTTTCTGTCTATCTATATTTTCAATTATAGTGAATTTGCCATGGCTTTTAAAATCGTCTCTAGCTGTGCTGGTCAAACTCTCTGCCTCCAGATCCCCAGACGAGGCTATGTCCAAGGGCAGAGTCTCTTCTTGGGAAACAGCTACCCGACCCCGTTTTATACAGGGTCTTCGGAATTTTTGACCGAACCTACGGGCTCGGATACCAGACATTAAATTCTGACCACGTGGGACGGTTGGTAGATACCCTGCAGTCGGAGATTCACTGTGGAATTCACTTGACTAGCAGTTGGCTACTTCTTCTACGCGCCGCTGGCGAATCTTATGTGCGTTCTTGTCCTAAGCATTATCGTTTATTACCAACCTTCGTTTGATTATTCTATAATAATTTAAAACACAAAATGTCTCCGGCAAATTAATAAAATCTGTTGAATCTTTTACATACCTAGGAAGCTAGATAAATATTACTGAAAAGGGTGTGGAAATTCGTATAGCTAAAGCCTGGACCGCCTCGAATAAAATGGACGTAGTCTGGAAATCTGATCTCCAAGACAAACTAAAACGGAGATTCTTTCGAGCCACTGTAGAGGCGGTGTTAATGTATGGTGCCACTGCCTGGACATTAACTAAAACCTAGATTCTAAGCTTGATGGAATCTACACTCGAATGCTGAGAGCTATACCTAACATCTGGAAACAACATCCAACGAAATCACAGCTCTATGGACCCATCTTTGATATTTCTACAGTCTAACGCGAACGCAGAATGAGCTTTACAGGTCACTTGCTGGTGAGCAAAATCTCACGTGTGATCTACTATTCTGAATACCTAGCCATTGAGCGAGACGATTTGGTCACGCAGCAACCACCTACATTGACCAGCTGTCTTATGACACATAATTCCTCCCTTATGACCTTCCGACCTTGATACAGGACCGTGATGGTTGGCGTGATAGACTTACCAATGCCCGAGCTAACTCGACCGACTGATAAAATAAAAGATTAAAAGCGTAAGCCGGATTATTACAATCTTAATCTGTTCAAGTCTAGTGTTAGCAGTTATTTTACCTACATATCCTCATAAACTGTGCCACTTACCTCTTCCTCTAGAGCACTCTACCTGTAGTGGCTTTTGGGTCTTGTACAGCGTGAACATTATAGTAAAAGAAGCACAACTCGGAAATTTTCAGGACAACCAGAGTCACTGAAAGATACTATATGTCTAGCATTACACAAGTTTCATAAACCTTACAGGTTGATTCATCAGAAAATTCAACAAAAAACTCTTTACGTTCGTATTAAGATGGATGCATTAGATAATTAGTTGTATATTTTTCGTGATAAAATTCCAAGGTTGAGACAGGATTAATTACATAAATATTATTTCAAAATTAGCTTAAAAACCGGATGTTTCAAAATCACCGAATGGGGCTGCATTGGTTGTAGATCAAACAAGCATTTAGTTCATCTATTCCAACAGGGAAAATTTAATTCCACTTTCAAAGACAAGATGTGTTTTGTATTTATCAATTTTGTTAAGTATGAATTACTATCAAAGCTTGAAATATATTTATTCAGGCCCGCTTAGATCGACACAGGGCAACATTTGTTTATGCTGTACAAAAAATAGAGATTATATTTGAACCATTATTTCCGGGATGTAAATTAAGTAACGTTACGAACGAGCGATTTCTTGACCAAACCAAAATTAGGATTTTATGGAAGGTTTTTTTTTTTAATCGCTGAAAGCAATCAAGAAATTGCATAAAACTTTTTGTTGTCTCAGTATTTATTAAACTGTTCGGAATACAATGTCCGCTTTTAGGATAAATCTGTTGTGTTTTAATATATTATTATGATAGTTGCATAAAAAATATATTACATTATTTACATTATTCGGACTATTGTCCTCATCTTTGTCGCGATATTTATTACAAAGTTTCGGCCGTTGTACGCCCCGGCCTTCTTAGTTAGATCCAGTGACAATACCCGAAGAGTGTGAGTTCAATA